>OU015494.1:30253534-30448534 GCA_907164885.2 Dolomedes plantarius
TCTCCGCACTGTTACTACCCTTCCTTGGCCTGCCCGATCCCCAGATTTGTCTCCAATCGAGCATATCTGGGATCATTTGGGACGACGAGTTGGGCATCCCACGAGTTTGAACGAACTAGATGCAAGGTTGCAGCAAATATGGAACGAAATGTCTCAAGACATCATACAGAACTTGTATGACTCAATGCCCGATCGTATCGCATCGTGCATTCGCGCTAGAGGGGGTCCAACGGAGTATTAACTCCTCCGTTCTTTTGCCTTTTTCTCTGAAATAAATTATCCTTTTTCTTTGATTTTCTTATCATTTACTTATATCAAAGTAGTCATTACGTATGTAAAATTTCGTTTCATTTTGACGACTCCTTCTTGGTGCGCTAATTTTTTTGTCCATGAGTGTATTATAGAGAAGGTCAAAATTCGTATTCATGCAAAAGAATGTTTGTATGAGGATCCCGCATAGATATTTTCTTTATATAACGGAAAAGCGGTTTCCAGAAGAGAGTGAAGAAAGCATGGAAGCATGGTTGTTTAAAATGAGAAAGGATTGTGAAAATAATGTCCATGGTAAATTAAGCATCGACAGTCCCGCTCCATTTCTCGGATCAGAAAACCCGAATATGTGCTATCTGTGTGGCAAATGTTTCGAAAAAAGTAACACCAGGTAGTAAATCTTGGTTATTAATCAGAAGTGTAAATGTATATGGAAGAAAAGAAGGCTCTTAAAGGCTGCACAAGTGCGGCTGACAGCTGTGATTTTTGTCAAACTCAAATGCAGCAGAAAGAGCAGCCTAACAGTAAATCGTTCTTTGGAACTTTTAGACTCCCCAACTTGCTCTTTATTTTTAGTTGCAGGGGAAGTGGTTTAAAGTACTTGACTTCATTTTAGAATTTCATAAGTATTTTGTGTAATGTTATTCTTCGGAATTTTAACATTGAAATATTGATATTTAGTTTTAGCAATGTAAAACAATGTTAATCAATCGATTTTTTTAGCGTTCATGTGCATTATTTAAATAGATAAGATAAAATACAATTTTTCAGGTTTAATTTAAATGTATACAATACTTATTTTTGGATTTACACGCATGCAGTGTGTTTTTTTAAAAATTAGTTAGCACAGAAATATAAATTTCCTAACTTATCATATATTGAGCTCATTTGTTACACAAATAAAATAAATTTACTAGGGAAAAACTGAAGGATATTTGTAAAACGTTTTTTACTATTCTTCGCTCTCAGTAACTGACACATTTCTTTAAAGGGGAAATTAAGTTTATGCTCTGTTGCATTGAAAGTCGTGTATTGGTATATTCCAAGTATCTAGTTTCCTTATTTTAAACATGGGGGAATATCAGTATTTTACTACATTTTACTTTGAATGATGCGGATCTTTGACGATTATGCAATGGAATGCAGGAGGCATGTCCCAAGCAAAGAGACAGGAAACTTACCACACTTTAAAAACGTATGATGTTGATGTGTTTACAATCATGGAAGCCAACCTAATTAATGAAGGCTCCAAGTACTATCCTTTCTCAGGCTATGTGACATATATTGTACCCAAGTCTAGGCAAATTGCAAGCGGCCTTTTGATTGGTGTTAGATCTGACCTCACGGCGGAATTTAAAGTTATTAGAGAAATGGGTACCGGGCAAGACAAAAGTGAGATAGCTCTCCTTGATGTCTGGAAGTTTGACAAACACTTTAAGATCTTTTCTATTTATTCGCCGCCCGGGAATAATCCAGACTTTTCCTTCCTCAATGTGTCTAGAAGATCAATTTTCCTTGGTGATTTTAATGCACATTCTACTATTTGGGGATATAGTGATAGGAACCAAGCCGGTGAGGCAGTTGAAGATCTACTAAATTCTACTTCTTTTAACTTGATTTATGACAAAAATGACCCTCATACGTACCTGCACTATAATGGTACAGGTACTACGCCAGACCTACTTTTGGTATCCGCTGATATTGGCCATATGTGTAGACGAAGAGTGCTTGATGATCCTGGCTCAGGTCATCGACAGGTTCTGGCCATATTTGATTTCTCTGTTTTGCGGAAGTGTAGACCAAAATCAAAGATCTCCTGGAACTTCCGAAGGGCAAACTGGAGACTTTTTGAGTCTCTTTTGGATAAAGAACTGGAGCCTAATGTCATCGATTTTAATCAAAATATTGAGCTTCTATATAGATTTATACGAGAAAAATTTGTTTGGTGTGCTGGGAAAAGCATCCCTAGGGGCAAGATAAAGAATTATAGATGTTTCTGGTCAGAGAATTTGAGGGACCTTAAAGAGAAACGTGACAGACTCAGGCGAAAAGCTGAATTAACCGGTCGCCCCTCTGATGTACAGAATTGGAGAAAACAGGCTGCGCTTTTTAAGAAAACTATTCTGCAAGAGAAACGTAGCACCTATAATGACTTTCTCTCAAGCCTTGACTTCCGTAAGGACGGTAAAAAAGCTTATAAGTTTGTTTCAAGCATCAATAACAGTGGTGTTAATACGGCAGGTCCAAAACGAACTTTCCTGGTAGATAATAAGATAATTACCTCTGATGTCAGAGTCGCTAATTCTTTTGTTCAACACTTCTCTAGTCTACAACAGAAAAGCAGATACGCGAGACAGCTTTCAAGAACTCTCACAAAAAATCTTAAATGCAAAATGAAAGAAGAGGGCGCTCTTCCCACCGATTTGGATATTTTCAATGCCCCTTTAAGCCTAAATGAATTGCTGTCAGCACTGAAGTGTTTGAAACCACGAAAATCTCCGGGCGAGGATGGTATCTTTGCAGAATTTCTTTTACATTTGGGCCCTCGTGCCTGTGAAACCATCTTAAAACTATTCAATTTAATCTGGTACACGGGAAGAATTCCCTCTCAATGGTATAAATCTACTATTATTCCTATACATAAAAAAGATTCAGATAAAGGCCTTGTGAGTAATTACAGACCTATTTCCCTAACAAGCATTCTTTGCAAGGCCATGGAGAGAATCATCATGAGTAGATTGAACTGGTACCTGGAATCCGAAGGGATCCTAGAAGATGAACAGGCTGGCTTTAGGAAATTTAGGTCTACCAGCCAGCATGTTTCATTACTTAGTCAAAATATAAAGGATGCTTTGGATAAGAGGCAAATTCTCTCCGCTGTCTTCATTGACCTAAAGTCTGCTTACGATCTTGTATGGAGAGAGGGCCTACTTGCGAAGTTATCAAACATCGGCATACACTCTAATATGCTTGGATGGTTTAACGGATTTCTGAAAACCCGATTATGTAGAGTCCGGTACAACTATTGCCTTTCAAGATACAGAGCACTCAAAACTGGCTTACCGCAGGGTGCAGTCTCTAGTTGCACACTTTTTAACATCTACATTAATGATCTGGTAAGTGAATTGAAAAAGATTGACGGGTTACGGTGTCTGCTATATGCTGATGACTTAGTCATCTGGACTACTTCTCCTAAGAACAAAGCTAATGTGATCATTGAAAGTTCTTTGGGAAAGGCCTTGTTAGTTATTGAAAAATGGACAGAATTGAATAATATGAAAGTTAACCTCGATAAGACATTTGTAGAGTCTTTTTCCCTCACGCATCAACCTTTCCATCCACAAATTTACTACAAAGGCCGTCAGATTCCATCGTCTGATGGATTTAAATACTTAGGTGTAATTTTCGATAGAAAAATTACATGGAGGTCTCATGTGGCGGACATCATCCGACGTGCTATGAAAAGACTTAATCTCTTAAAAATATTAGCGGGTTCTAAATGGGGCTGTTCAAGAGCCACTTTGAATTTTACATACAAAACGTATATTTTACCTATTCTTGTTTACTGTTGCGAGCCGCTGATTACAGGATCAGAGCAAGTTTTTCATCTTTGTGAGATTTTTCAAAATCAGGCTCTGCGATTGATTACGGGGGCAGTGAAGACAACACCCATTGACTGTATGCTGCTCAGCACTGATAACAGGCCTTTCAAGATAATTATTCAAGAAAGAGCCCTTCTCCTCTGGGAGAGAATACTTAGAATCCCTGGGTGTTTGTCCCTGTGGAACCAGGACTCTCTAAACTGTGGGAGAAACTTGAAAACACAGAGTGTTTTTTGCCAGGGAGTTGCTGATATTAGATCTAAGCTAGATTTGAATTTCGAGGTTGAACATTTCTCTCCCCCCATCAGCCCTATTGTTGATAAGAAATTTTCTATCCACCTAGAACTGATCAAGGATGTTTCTAAAGCGGAGACTAGTGACATAGTGCTAAGAACTCTCGCTCTCGAGACAATGGAATCATTTTACCCTGAGGAGGAATGGTTAAGAATATATACTGACGGTTCCAGAGTGAGCGGTTGTGTTAACGCCGGTGCTGGTGTTTACTGTGAACTTTTTTGCCTTTATACTCCCGTCGGTATCCATAGCTCAGCTTTCGATGGTGAGATCGCGGCCATCTGCCAGGCCCTGTCACAACTACGGCCTCGTCTGGACTCCTTTTCGAAAGTTGTATTACTATCGGATTCAAAGGCCGCACTTCAAGCAATTGACGCACCCAGCCACTCCCGAACTTTAACCATCGATAATTGCTTAAATCTCCTCAACTGGCTTGCCAGTAATAATAAGACAGTAGTTCTCCAGTGGATTCCGGCCCACTGCGGAATCCAGGGAAATGAGGCGGCTGACTTCTTGGCAAAGAAGGGGGCCTCTGTCCTTCAGAGAACTAATCCCAGACTTCCTTTTAATAGTATCAAATGTCTAATAAAGAACATCTTCAGGGATTCTTTTCGCGAAGAACTCAAAAATCGCAACTTTAATAAACCATGGCTAAATCAGATTCTTAATGTCCCTCAGTGGCCTAGGATGAAATCTGTCGCCATGTTTCGTCTGATATCTGGCCATGACTGCCTGCGTAAACATCTATGTCGTATCAACGTCGTTCCTGACCCTCTTTGTACCTTGTGTGATCTTCAAGAGGAAATGGACTTGCCTCACCTGTACAGATGTCCTGCTCTTCCTCGGACATCAATCTGGGAACGCTACTGGATTGCTCGCTTTCATTTATAGATTTATTGTTGTCATTTTGATGTTCAATTGTCTTTTAATGTGCCATTGGAAATAAAAAAAAACTTTGAATGATTTTGAAGATTCTGTTTTTTGAGATGTTATAATGGAGGTTATGATCTAATTAAAGCTTTAAAAGTGATTTCTTCCCTGTATCTTCTGAAAAGAAGAGTTCCAAAAATTAGAGAGAAATAAATTGGGCATGTGTAAATTTGTATTGCAGCATTATTAATCTGTATTGGACATTCGTAAATTTGTACATAAATGTCTACATATTAGAGAGAACAGGACTTTTACTGGTCATACGTTATATTATTCTTTTCAGCTTCATTTATTAAAATTTTAAATTTTGTTACCTAAATAAGCTATTCTTTTTCGAAGACTCTATTTTGGATAAGAGGAATCTCCTTTGACACGTTAGCAAATATGTAAAAATTCAGAGGTACTAGCTGCTACAATGTATAGTTATTTTTTTGTCCAGTACTCGAGTTTCCTTCAGCTACTAGTGGTTTTCGGTACCAGAGTATGTGGGTTCGAATCCCGCTCTTTCCGTTTGTAGTCGTTCGGAATCAGCTTTAAGCAGTAGGTCCCAGTCTAATTAGCCCTCGTGTAGTATAAAATGACCGTAGCGCTCTAAACCAAACCAAACCTTTAGATACTAATACATAGAATCTAACTTATGAATGCTAATAAACTACTAATTCCCAGGATTATTAGCAGTTCGGCGTTCCTATACACGTATTTAATATTTATTTTACGCTGGAGTATTTTGCAAAAATTTTGGCTTTTGTCACATTGTTCGGGAAATTGCCTTTCGCTCTTTTAGCCCGCACGTAGGCGCAAATCCGTCTACTGCCTCAGGCCAAACTTTTTTTTAGTCGTCCGGCATTTTTCTACATGTATTTAATATTTATTTTACTCTAGAATATTTTGTGAAAATTAAAGTTTCTGCCATAATGTTGGGAAAGTCAATTTCACTTTTTCTGCCCGCCTGTCGCAGCAAATCGGTCTAGTGCCTCCGTTCAGACTTTTTTTAGTCTTTCGGCTTTATTCTACATGTATTATTTATTTTACACTAGAATATTTTAAACAGATTTAAGTTTTTGCCACCTTGTCGGGAAATTCCTTTTCGCTTTTAATACTCGGAGATGGCCGGTAAAAGGTTTAGAGCTTAAGGCAAGCCTTTTATTTTAATCGTTCCGCATTCCTCTACATGAATTAATATTTATTTTACGCAAGGTATTTTGTAAAAATTTCGGTGTTGCCACATTTTCGGGAAAATTGATTTCACTTTTTTCCATCTGCACGCGGCCGAAACTCCATTGAGGCGTTTTTTAGTCGTCCGGCATACTTCTGCATGCAATATTTATTTATTTTAACGTTAGTGTATTTTGTAAAAATTTCGGTTTCTGCCACATTGTCTGGAAATTCGATTTCACTTTTTCTTTCCCCACATGACCGAAAAGGGGTCTATCGACTCAAGCCGACTATTTTTTTATAGTTGTCCAGTATTTCTCGAGTAATGTCTAATATAAATTTTACGCTAGAGTGTTTAACCCTTTCAGGGGCATTAACCTCCACCGTTTGCACGGTGAACACTTTTTTCCGATTTTTTTTAACATAAAAACTCTTGAAATTTTTTCCAATCAAAGGTTGCAAAATGTTTTTACTTCTTCAAACTGAGAACAGATGGCAGAACTAGCCATTTTCCTCTAATTTAACTGGAATACATTGAATGCAAGTGAAAACAAGACTAGATTTAGGCTTTCGCGCTGTGCGAATGTCGCCCCTTCCGGTTTCTGCCACATTGTTTGGATAGTCGATTTTGGTTTTTCTGCCCACACGTGGCCGCAAATCGGTCTAGCACGTCCGGTCAGTTTTTTTCAGTCATCCGGCATTCTCCTACAAGTATTTAAAATAAATTTTTCGCTAGATAATTTTGTAAACATTTCGCTTTCAGCCGCGTATTTTACAATTGTTTACAGTTTCAATTTGAAGAGAATGTATGTGTTTTGTCGTGAAAGTACTAAGATATGCAAAAACTCTCTCTACGTGCTTAGAAGAGTGAGGTAAAATAGTCAATTGGATCATGGAGTGTGGTTAGATTCCATTTTTTGGATTATTAAATCTCTCTTTGATATTACGTAATAGATATCAGAAATCTGGGATGGTTTCGTAAGAGAGAGAGATATCATGATTCAATCGAAATGATCTCCACTTGTTTTGTTTTACATTTATAAATTTACATAATTACATAAATAAATTGAATAATTACATTTACATAATTTATTATGCTTATAATGATAAATATTATTAATTATTGCTAAATTTTTATAAGTATTATATTAACTTGGAAGATAACTAAATCTTATAAGTTAACAAAAAGTTTAAAAAATTATTATAAAATTTGGAAGATGACTTTATTAATTTTTGATGTATATTATATTAACTTAGGGAGCGAAAAACCTAGATTTTCAGATATTTCTGAAAAAGAAAAACACAAACTCATATCGTCACTGTAAACCCAAATCTGGGTTTAAAAACCTAGATCTGGGATCCGTGGTTATTACCTATCTACTATCAGCGCTACAGTTAATTTCATGTTACTATGCTCTTAAACAATGAATGACATGCAATAAATGGATGAAAAACTGCATGGAACGCACCAAAATAAGAGGGTTTTCTTACGCAAAGACTTATTATACGCTTGTTGGATCACATTTGGATATTAAACACACTTCAGAGTGACAGTTTTTCTTTTGCTCATGATGTAATAAACAATAAATTTTAAACATAAATGCATAATTTAACATGACGGCTTTTTATTTTGACAGAGTACATTTTGTTTTGATAATAATAATTTGCTTTGCTTTCTCTGTAGTTTTAGCTCTGAAACCACGAATTTTATAGAGATATCGTTTAACTTGTGCATATAAATACCGAATCATGGACTAGCAGGAGAATAGTAATGATATTACTTCTAAGAAAACAATTCTTTGAGTCGACGCTCATGGGCTTCTGCAGTGTAGAATAGAGTAAAAACAACGACAACTCACGATTATCTGACAAACCTGTAAAAAAGCAAGCAGAGACGTATGCACAATTCCTCACAGCAGAGGTAAATTTTCAACTAGAAACTGATGCTTCTCTTTCTTTTTTTCTAGTCATCCTTAATAATAGCAGCTTCTTAACATCCCTTCATCGTAAAATTTTCGCAGTTTTTAAAAAAAAATTTCTTACAATTAGTCTTGCAATCTTCTGAAGAGATAACGCACAGGTGTAAATACCTATGTTTCCCCTGCTCTAAAATAGGGTTGCTTCATTAAAATCATAAATTAATTACCCCAAAGCTGTTGTCGGGGGTGTTCCCCTCAGATAATTGAATGTGTTTTTGAAACTTTGCAAATGAAATTTCTAAATCTACTCCATTTTCTGCGCTTACATTCAAAATAATTATATCGTTATGATACTATCCTAAAATAATATCCCAGACTGAAGTATCTTCAAAAACTATCTTGTAATTTTGTCTTTTTCAGGTTAATAAATTGAATGTCTAACATGTATTCCATCAATAAATAAAGAAAATATAAATTATTGTGTCAAAGGCATTAATCCTAAACAGATGATTAATTCTAAATGGTGTTTCTCTCTCTCGTGCACCCGCACACACACACACACATACACACAGAAAATGAGATTAAAGAACATGAAAATTATTTTTAAAAGAGAAATATAGAAAATACTCTAAGTTAATGACTATTTGACTTATGGTTGTGACTTTAATTTTCATTTTGCTTTTATTGTTAAACTGTTATTTGGTCACTCCCCTTGATTTCACGGAATCCCAACACATTTATATATGAGCAAACAAGTTATTGAGTGACTTTTTTGATGATCGAGTTTACTTGGATATTTGGTACCGATACACTATTTAGCCCAGTCAAAATGGGTTTTATGGCTAAAAAAAGTATGAAAGTTTTGAAAATTGGTGGAGATGTTTGTTTGGGCATACTGTTGAACATACTAAAAGTCCCCACCGATCAGACTTGAGCTTTCGCCGCTATCTTGGAAAATGTGTACACATTTTTGGTGTTTTGCAAGTAACTTCAGAAATATTGATTGTATGTAAAAGAAATGAACACAAAAATTGAACAGCATTAAATTCTGAACAAAACATTACTTACATTTTTTTTATAAGTCTAACACGAACAACGATAATTGACTTTAAAAATAGCGAACAATCACGCGTAGGACGTGGATGCGCGGGTCATCCCCATCGCGATGGGGGGATGACCCGCGTATGTGCCCCAAAAGTCTTGCACACTCACGTTTGTCAAATCTCTGCATATCAAAGGTCGAGATAAAGTTGCAGCAACATCCAATCCATTGTTATCAGGTTGTATTGTGAGGCTTGGTGGATTCTATCTTTTTATGTCATACTTCGGCTGCATTGGGTACATAATGGCTGGAAGTGGGTAAAATTAAATACTAAATTTGATGTATGTAACTACGTCAGTAAAAAAAAAATTTCCTGGCCATGCATACGCTAGAAAAATTCTAGCTCATTTATTTACCCAAACAGCTTTAGCAAAAATAATTTTTGACGCCATGGACATATCTGATTTCTAAAGCAATAATCTCCATGAGTTGTTTTGAAGGCCTTTTTTGTGATTTTGCAAATAACTTGGGAAATATTAACTTTATGTAAAAAAAGTTTAGTACAGAAATTAAAGAACATTAAATGGTGTACAAAAGTATTAAATACATTTTGTCGTAACCCTAACACGAACCAAAATATTGACTATTAAATGCGGGTTGATTATGAATGTATTGTTCAAGTCTCGTTGCAGGCGCTTTCCTTTGAATTCTCTCCTTTCCCTCATTTGGGCACAATAAAATAGACAAATGTTTTTTGGTATGTAGATAATTGATCATTTTTAATTTTATGAACGAATGTAATAAACTTGGAATTATTCACTACCATATTTTCATTGTATATAATTTTTAAAGCTTACCTACTTTATGGTTGTCGTGCTTTTTTCGGTACGGGATTGTTCGCGTCGTCAGTCTTGAAAAGATGGTCTATGGGTCAGCTAGCACCACCTCATTCATCAATTCCTTTTACTGGATCCTCATGATCTACAGTGCAATAACTGCAATGGGGTATGTCATTGTGACATACCGCATTGCGGTTATTGTAGGCCGTTGTGCAGTTGATGCTTGCTTTCCGACACACGCATCTTTCTCCCCAGTCAGTCATACAGTTGTGAAACAACATGCTTAAAACTTAAACGGGAGCCACTGCATCCATAGTTGTGATGGGCACGAGGGTTTTCTTCTGACATTTCCAGCCCACACTTCAGGATTCTACTCATTCCCAAACAACTTGTGCACTTGGTGATACAACCGAAAGGAATGTCGCATGGCCGGCTCTTCAGTTGAGGGAAGAGACGAAATATATGGTTTTATTTTAGTGACAAATTTTGCGAAACATTTGTACCTAAACTTATTTAGGGACTTTTCACTGGGATGTGCTCCATACCAGATCAGAATAAAAGCATTCTCCTGCTTAAGCAACATCATTATGCGATGAGTTGCATTTATTAACTACTGTCACCTCGTGTTCCTTATCTTTACTTTGGAACATTTTTAAAATTTTTTTCTTTCCTTTGTTGAATACTGCAGAAGTAGTATCGCATCCACTGAACGACGGAGAAAAAGGATACTTTGGTATGTCCCGATAATTGTGTTTTATTTGACGAATGTATTTTTTTTTTATTTCCCTTTGCATGTTTTGACAAGGAAAATGTCTTTTCTGTAGGAGTAAGAGCTGTTAATAGACCCAGGTTGTCAACATCTTCACCGATGATTACAAAGACGTTGTTACCAGAACATGCTTCATTTATTGCAGTATTTACAATGAGAATGTCGGCTTCGTCATTACATTGTCGGAATCGAATCCCACTGTTTTCCAGCTCAGCTGATAGCATGCTAATCAGTTTGCTCTTGATGTTTTCATTTGAAAGGAACTGTTATTGTTGAACAGTAACTCGCATGTTTCCATCAAAACTTATGTCTACAGATTTTATCATAATAGACCGTAGATTTTCTTCCATTTTTTTGTACTGTTATTGGTGTTGGATTAGCCATTAAAAACGACTACACAGCTGGTCCCATAATGCTTTTTTTATATACGAGTAATTAAATTAATTTGTGCAAACATCCGAAAAAGTTAATTGCGTTCCCCATTTGACACGGTGTAGGAGAAAACCACTGTCCACAATGTTGATGCAGTTCATGAAGTTAAGGTCTTTGTTTGGAACTTTAAAAACTTCGTACCTAACCAATGTCGTTGTCTCTCGCATGCCAGCTTCATTAAGCATAGCATATGTAAAAAGGAGATATCATATTCTAAATAAAATGCTACTCATTTCTTCATCGTTTTGTTTAACAATATATATCCTCTGGAAAAGCAACAACGGGTTTACTAATGTATTGAAACCGTTTACTTTCACCGCACAATTGACGGTGATCAAGTTTTCATAAGCTTTACCATTTCAAAGTACTGAAAACAGAGGGATACAGTTGGACCATTCTCTTTCAGCTGCTTCAAAGTCTTCCTCATTTTGATCTCGATGTTTCGTACATGAGTATGTCCGTATATGGTTTCTAGTGATGTAGTTCAGTAGCGAAATCTCTTAACAACTCATTGAGATTATTGCTTTTGAAATCAGATATATCCATGGCATCAAAATTTATTTTTGCTAAAGCTCTTTGGGTAAATAAATAAGCTAGGATTTTTATAGCGTATGCATGGCCAGGCAACGTTTTTTCTACTGACGTAGTTGCATACATCAAATTTAGTATTTTTACCCACTTCCAGCCATTATGTACCCAATGCCGCCGAAGTATGACATAAAAAGATAGAATCCACCAAGCCTCACAATACAACCTGATAACAATGGATTGGATGTTGCTGCAACTTTATCTCGAGCTTTGATATGCAGAGGTTTGACATATTAATTTTACAGTAGCATATTCTTATAATACACATTGGAATGAAAGAAAAACAATTTGTAACTGACGGACTTTAGTTAAAATAAACAAATCACACTTATTTAGAAAAATATTAATGTAATGTCTATTAAGGCAAAACGTTATTTTGAAAAAAATATTCATGTTTTTCAAAAGTCCATATTAATCACACATGGTTTCCATTACTTATTTCACTGACGCATTGAATTGTTTTTTCGTTTCAAATTTTGACATTATCTTTTGAGAAGGTATTTTTGTTTTTATCAATGCATCTCTTGCAGAAGTACCACGAACGAACAAGGATAACCAGGTAACTAATTTAACAATCCTTTCGACTACTTGTGTGTGACATGGAATGTTGTTGAAGTCAGTAATTTAAATGAACTGCCCCTACGTCACCTATTTTGTTTCTTAGATGGAAAAACTAAAGGTCCAAATGAATTTGGAGGAGAAATAGGTAAATAACTAGAAAACTGCTATGAACTTCCAGTGATTGAATTTTCACCTATTGAAAATAACATTCCATTACTAGAAATTAAGGATGATTTAAGTGTGGACCCAAAATATTTGTTAGAAATGTGAAATGCAATCTCTGTTGGAAAGTGCTCTTCTGATTTCTTCATGAGAAACCCAGGAAAATTTTGTCATTCAAGATGGCTTACATTAGCAAACCGAATACTTCACTTGTATGTGGAAACAGAATGTCCTGCAAAAAATCCGAATACTGACTGAGTACATTTTGAAAGTTTATGCACCATTTTTGTTTAACAAAAAGCTGAAACCATGTTGTATCCGTGGATCGAAGCACTTGTGGAAACTTGTAAGCTGTTCACGTTACCTCAATCAGACTCTTAAAAATGTAATTGACCCTGTCATTCAAAGAATGCATACTTTGCCGCTTCTGAAAATCTCCTCCTTTGTATGATATTAGACGATCGCAGTCATGTAAGAGAGCTTGGATTACGCCGGATTCTAAAACAAAGGGCGGAAAATAAAGGAGGCATCAGAAAGAATTTAGTTCCACGTATAAACTTTGATGCCAAGGATTATATTGATATGATTGAATGGAATGATGTTAAAGTAACAGAATCTCCTATGACGAGGCATGTTTCTGATGACAAACCAAAACAGTTTATAAAGGAAGCAAAAGAATAAGATCAGGAGAAACATATAATTGACTTCAACAACATTCCATGTCACACAAAAGTAGTAGAAAGAAAAGTTAAATTAGTTACCGGGGCATTCTTGTCCGTTCGTAGTACTTCTGCAAGAGATACATTGATAAAAAGGAAAATACATTCTCAAACGATAATGCCAAAATTTGAAACAATAAAACAATGCAATGTGTCAGTGGAATAAGTAATGGAAACCAAGTGTGATTAATATGGACTTTTGAAAAGCATGAATATTGTTTCACAAAATAACGTTTTGCCTTTATAGACATTACATTAATATTTTTCTAAATAAGTGTGATTTGTTTATTTTAACTAAGCTCCGTCAATTAAAAATTGTTTTTCTTTCATTCCAATGTGTATTATAAGAATATGCTACTGTAAAATTAATATGATGAAAATCGCGAAATTCCACAAAATCAGTTGTTCCGTTATGGCATCTAAAAATTAGAAATACTTAGAATATGCAAGTTTTCTGTCAAAATATCATATTTTGAATATTTTATTTACAGAAAATATACATTATTTTAATATACTACACTGAAGTGCCACTGAATTAGGGATAGCAAAGCCTATGCAAATTGTGTAGCGCTGCGCATCATGTATGCGTAAGTGAGGGCACTGTGGTAATTGCATATATAGCGCGTACTGTGGTTGTTCTGAATTTGTTGTTGGAATTGCTAGTATGGGTAAACTGTCTGATTTAGACGCCTTCGTTCGCTGACAAATCGTAGGTGCGCGACGCATGGGACATTCAATTTCCGAAATCGTCAAACAGCTAGGATTTTCAAGGTCGACAGTGTCAAGAGTATACCAAGAATACATGGATGGTGGAAAAAAAACTAGCGATCGGGCAAACTGCAAAGGACAAGTACCTCTCACAAGTCCCGGTTGTCTACTGGCTGGTTGGATGAGCATTCCTCTGACTTCTCTGTCATGAATTGTCCACATAGAAGCCCAGACTTAAATCCTATTGAGAATCTTTGGGATGTTTTGGAACAAGGCGTGAAAAGCCATCACACAGCACCAAAGAACCTTACTGAATTATGGACAGCTTTAGCCAATATTTGGCAAGCCATTCCCGTGGAACGTTTCCAGTAACTTGTTGAATCTATGCCTCGTCGTGTGGCAGCCTTTATCAAGGCCAGAGGAGTCCCAACTCGTTACTAGGTAGGTATCCCTAATTCAGTGGCACTTCAGTGTATAAAAGAAATTAACAAAAAATACAAATATAATCACTTTTTCATAAAAATATCCATTTTGAAGTCCTTTGCGGCACTTGAGAATACTTTAGTAGAGCAAAAAGGTTGTATATTCTTAATTTTAATTTTAAAAGACAAATTTTGAAAACTAGAGTATATTGAAATTCTGAAAAAAAAAGTTTTCGTTCCACCGTGATGTCCGAGTGTCTTTTAAGTGCCTTGTCCTTAAGTGCCTTTATGTGTACTATTTTTATGAAGTAAATCATATTATATAATCAGTTTAGCAGGCCTCCTGACTAAAAGGGATGTTTAAATTACATATTTTGCTACTTTTTTGTACCACAAGTGTATTTAATTTCAAAGTAATTGCGAAATTTGTCAAAAATTTAATAAAAGCCAAAAGTTTACCTTCTTGCGCCAACTGAAAACATGCACCAATTACGCTAATATTTAATTTCCGTCTTTATTTTGTTAAAAGGCTACTTTTGAAAACTAGAGCATATTGAAATTCAAAAAAAAATTTTTTTTCGTTCCACCCTAGTGTACAACCAAGAGTTAATAGAAATTACAAAAGCTAGCCTTTATAGCAAATAAATTGCGTTATAAATAGTTATTATGAAAAATGAGTATCACTAGTTAGTAATCAGGATATTGTAGTTCCTGAGATAAGATACAATACTACGTTGTTGTCTGTATATGATGTACACGCATAACAATTAAGACGGGTGTTAACTATTACGTAGTTACCACCTGCCAACAACTGGGTGCTTCTCTGTTTTCAGATCTTTAACATTGAGAAAAAGACTTTTGGGAGGATATCTTAACAACACTAGTATAGGTAAACATTTCAAAAGCACTGCGTTCCCCTTTTAAAATCGTTTCTCAAAAAGAGATTCAATTCTCTTTATTTTCTAGGTTTTCACTAATTTCAGAGTCTTTTCTTCCAAATAGGAGTGTCACTTGAAATTGGAGCTCTAAATTACTCTTGAAGTTATTTGACGTCTTTCACTACTCTGTAAAATATCGTACTAGGACATATTGCGTTTGTTTTGAGGTCCATCCTGTAAGAAGTCACAGCATAATTTTTATAATTGTTGAAAATGGTTTTTTAGTTTTGAGAACTACTATCGATTTCAGAATTCTGATGTCTACTGCCTAACAATAAAAATGTCTTCTCTGATTGCAGAATATATGATGTTGCAGTTGTATCAACTGAATTTCGGTTTAGACGTCTTTAATATCGCTAATTTCTCATTTAGTTAATTGAGCAAAAATTCTTGTTCTTCTTCATTTGTTCTTTGGAGAGCTGCAGCATAGAAAGTGAAATCAGGAATATAAGTAATTCAACAAAAAGACATGAACATGTCTAAAAAATATCTTTCTTAGTGCAACGGGTGTACACAACTCTACAACAAAAATAAAATGACCATATTCAATAAGGGAGCATTAGAATAATGCATTGAAATTGAACTTTTTTTACCATGAGTATTCGAGGCAAACTATATACATATCATCAAAAATGAGTTGCCTATTGATGGAAGTGATTAAAAAAAATCTGCTGTATTGCTGAAACCAACATCTGTAACCTAGGGTTAGTAAAATAAGCTTCAAAAATATAGTTCATTAACGCTGTAGAATTATTCATGTGATGCATTGCAAATCAGCAACATCCAAGCTGTTTTGTACTTGACAATTTCTCTGAACAATAAGAAAACATTGAATTAAAAAACAATAGTCCCTTCATGAATATTTAATTTTAACATTCAAATCCGAATTTTTCACTAAGTTACAATTATTTGCTAAAACTTTTGTTGAACTGTGCATTTAAAATTAACACGTTAAGTTGAAAAACAAGTAGTAGAAAAAATATTGATATTGTACGCTCGGCATTCTTATAATCATAAAATGTACAGGCGAGAAAGACATTAAATAAACTAAATTAGGCTATAAAATACACAGATTCATTTTCAAAGCTCAGAAAAAATGCATTTTTCTGACATCTGAAATAACTGAGATTAAATTATAAGAATACTCTTTCTTATAGAAATGAAACTTTAAAGATGGAAATAAAAAAGCTACTTCTAAAGCATTGAAATAGCAGAAAATTGATACTACTTTGAAGATTTTAAAACACAAAAGTCAGTTTTATTGAAATAAATATTCAAGGAATAATTTACAGTTTTTCTCTATTTTATTCTATGAAATTATTTACTAAGAGAAAAATATGCGATTTCTTGAACAAAGCTTCCTTTAAGCGAATTTATTTTGGTCTCATATCTTTTTCTTCTACTTTGATAATATCCATGATAATGTCAGTCTAAAAAATTAATTAATATTTAAATCTGAAATAAAGATAGCATTTAGATTACATATTGTAATAAGATGCAATTTTCTCTCACATAGCATACCTCGTATTTAAAAAAAATTATTCTTTGACTCATAATTTGTACACTCATAGAATTTGTAACATTCATTTTTTTTCAAAGAAATCTTAATTAGTAATCTTAATTAGAATAATTCCTCCTGAAATTTTTAATAATTCAAGATTGTTACTTATAAATTTATACAAATCTTTATAAATATATTGTATATCCATACTGTATGATGAATTAGAATGAAAATTTTGTTTTACAACTAGAATGCAATTTTCGTCTCTTTTATAAAGATGTTATAAGGTTTTCTACACGTAATTCAATGAACAGAGGTTACAAACTGTATAGGGTTTCTGTATTTTTTTAGATTATATACTTAAAGCCTTTATAATAAAACTTGATTGACTTCTTTCATAAGAATGGGAAAACTCCTCTCCTTTACAATTTATCACGGTGATTTATTTAAGTAAACGTTGAATTTAAAGTTAAAACTAGTTTAAGAAACTTCTTTTCCCCGAGAAAAAGTTCTAGTAGGAAGATGAATTGAGTCCACAGACAACATTCCCGTTAGGAATTTTATTCATGAAGTTCTACGGCAAGAAACTTTGAAATAGAAGGAACACATAAATTTTCACATAAAACTTCATTAGACATGAATGACTGTAATAATTTTTTTAGATGTTTTAATGGAAATTAATACCTGAGACAAAAATTTTTATTAATTTCTCATACATAATCAACTAGTATGGCTTAAATTGACAAACTTTTAAGCATTAATTAACTAATAATTTTCTCTCTTAAATGCCCAAACGTGAGACTAATGTTTTGTAACGCAAAAATATAAATTTTAAGAAAATCTAAATGAAACCGTTAGGTTTCAACTTTAACAGAAGAAATATTTAATTCAGTGTTTCCGCAAAAATAAGTCGCTAGAACTCAACTTCTACGATGCCAGCGAGTAGTAGCCGAATGCAGACAAGTCTACGATTATTATATTACATTCTCTCTTTTGAGTTACTATAACAAGCAAATGAAAGGCATAATTTCAGTGGTATGTGTTTCCATTATGCCCCTTAATTCTTTTATACCCTATCTGCAAGTATGCCTTTAAGCTAAACACAACAACAGTTCTTACGTAAATATACATGTTCAAATATTTCTATCTGCGTGAAAATTATTTGGAATGGAAATTTGAGGTGAATTAAATAAGAACTTATTTTAAGATCCGATATTCTACGTACAATAAACAACATAAACGTAATATATTTTGTTTATTATTATTATTAAAACAAAACTGTACCTCTTTACCTGGAACGTTATTATCTTGATCTTGAAAGCGATGCTTACGAAACCTACTTCCTGGTAGATAGATGTAGATAATAAATTAATAATTTCAAGGGACTACATTCAGGTTTTTGAAAATGTTTCTTTATTCTCTGTAAGGAAGCCGCTCTGTAAGGAATAGCAATTTTTATTCAAGGAAATAAAGTATAGATAAGTCAACAAAATAAATCATATCTCCTATGTTTAGGAATGGGCCGTGTTCACTAATGGTGGCCGGGGCACGCAAATAGGACGTTGCTGCAATGTCCTCCAAGTTCTAAAATTTACCTCTGGGGGTACTGGGTCAGGTGGTCTGGTCCCGCCACTTGACTCGGTTCAAGATTCGCGGACCTTCAAATGGATGCAGTGTGGACACACCCACTGTGGTGCACCCGGGGCAACGCATGTGGCGAAGTGGTATCACGCTTTTGGCTCCCCCCCCCCCTCAGTTCTCCCAGCCATTAAAAAAAAAAAGTTTAGGAATGGTTAGTTGGGTGGGAGCATTACGGTCATCACGAGGAATAAACTGGCCCTGTGTTCAGGAACATTGCTTAGTAAAACTTTTGAATTAGAAGAGGATATATTATAAGTTCTCTGTGGGGAACTTTGTGAGGAACGTCACGTCAAACGAACATTAATTGGTGTATACACGTACATAAATGTGATGCAGAATTCAGAATTTACATAAAAGGAACGCTCCATAAAGGTAAAAAAAAACAACTTAAATATCGAATAAAAAGAACAAGTATGTATCTGAATGATTAAATTGCGTCAGAGTAATCTAGAAATGAGTTACTCGTGTAATTTTTAATTCTTTTGTAATTCTGTGTGTAGACTGACACACGTTATAACACACAAAAAATTCCCTTCCATGAGAATTTCTGAGAATGGAAGTTGATGCAAAAACCATTGAATTAACAGGTACACTAACAAAAGATTTGTTAACCTTTTGAACTTACTTCTTTGCATGATATGAGAATAATGATCTGGGAAAGGATACTGAAAGAACCCACCGTTTTCAGCAGAAAGTGCGGTTTGATCCTAGTTCAGGTGCGGTAATAGTTATTGAAATCAATCAGATTGCTTTTATTATTTAAACTCATTCCTTGAAGTAGCGATAGAATTCCTATAGATAGAGTGCTCAAATAGGGAGTTCCTTTAAGGAAATCCTTGAGGGAACAGCATTCCATCTGATCTTATCTGCGATTGCTTCATGCCGAATAACTCTCGATCTGAGCATCAATAAAGAATTTGTGCGGCTCAAATCATCATAAAAGTAAAATTATTTTGGCATTTTTGCAATCTGTAAGAGATATTATATAGAAAAATAAGAATTTTGTTTACACAAAATTAAGATCTAAATAAAATATTACTGCAGAAAAAATTAACTATATTTGTCACGATTATAATAAATTTATTTACTACAAACGTATTTTTCTCATTTATTTTATTGGGAAGTTTAAATCATGAATAATACATCATGAATAGAAATGTAAAGTTTTTATCAAATCTAAATTACATTATTACGTAGTAAAATCGGGATTTTGAATTCCAACTCTGTAAAGACTGGCTTCTTTAAAAAAAAAAGAGGTGAAAAGGAATTTCATAAATCACACTGCTTTTGAAATATATTTGCCAGTTTATAAAGGAGAAATTAAATAAACAAAAATATCCGTCATACTTTAAGAATATTTCTTACTTTCTAAAGAGTTCATAAATTATTATTTCGAAATAAATGTAAAAATATACGTATCGCGAAAACAAAAAATTGAAGATGTTGAAAAATTCTTGAGTATGGATTAAAAGGAATTTGAATAAAATTTTTCCGAAAGAATGTTTGAAGCCATCTTCTCACTGTTTTCCATTTAAAAGTTCTCTATGGGATTTAGTAA
Organism: Dolomedes plantarius; assembly: GCA_907164885.2. Taxonomy (NCBI): domain Eukaryota; kingdom Metazoa; phylum Arthropoda; class Arachnida; order Araneae; family Dolomedidae; genus Dolomedes; species Dolomedes plantarius. The sequence continues at coordinate 30,273,585 of OU015494.1, forward strand.
GTTTTGCAAAAGTTAGAATGACGGAGAGTAAAGAAAAAATTTGTCTTCATCCTGTGTTCTCAGTCTAATATTTAACATTGAGAGGGTGCTATGATAAAGTGAAGCATCATTCGAATAAAGATGACGTAACTTTATTGATTTTTTGTTTAGGAAATAAAAAATAATTTTCTTCGCTAGAGGAGATTTCAGATCTTAGTGAAACGTAAGTGTCATCCTCGTGCAATTTTATAAATAGAGTTTACCTTTCCACGACACCTTGCTTGCAAATATTTTTCTGAATATGTTAGATAAAACTTTATTCAGCCACATTCTTTTGTTAAGTTTTCAGAAATCTCTAATTTAAAATTTTGGGTGATATTGATATTAGTTACCATTTTGTCCTAAAATATAAGATATCAGTATGGCCGATTACACAGTTTTTTTCTATTTGATCTGCATGAAAATATTCACAGTTATCCCATGATGTTACTTTGCATTCCTGTTTCTACTACTTGTTGTGGATTGCAAATTCACTGGGTAACTTACATGCTTGAAAATTGGTTTTAGGTTGGTTTTCCTGAGATGAAAATTACATTCCCTTCTGGAGTAATGAATAGTAGGGGCATTTAAATTTAATTTAAAAGTTCATCCACTGATTACTCTTTTCGGTATAAAGTCAAACATAATGCAACTGTCAAAATGAGCATCTGTAGATGGTATTCAGTGGATGAACTTACATGAGTGTCACATTACAGGCTGTTAGTATGAAACAGTTTTGAAATTTCGTAGTACTTTAACCCTTTATGAAAGTTTTGCAAGTGTTCAAGTTTTTGTACATACGAGAAAAAAATTGTACAGTAAACTGTGGCAAAAATTTTTGCAGGCCTTTATACCGTTATTAATGATGATTAGATAACATATACACTGCTGGCCACACAAATTGCAACACCAAGAAAGACAAGAGATATCACAACAAAATTTATTTTGTCGATAACATGTTGACCAAGTATCAAATGATTAAATTTATAGACTTCTGTGAAGTGTGGTTCCTGCCAAAATCAGTAGCCAGAGTAGCCGCCATTGTTGGAGATCACCGCTGCCACACGCCTCGGCATTGATTCAAAGAGACTTTGGATGAGTTCTTGGGGTACAGCAGACCAAGCAGCTTCCACACGTTGCCAAAGTTGATCTGCTGTGGTAGGTGGGAATGGAATCTGGGTCAATCGTAGAGCAACAATGAACCACATGTTTCATATCCGCGAAAGATCCGGAGAGCGAGGCGGCCAGGGAAGCAATTCAATCTGGGGATTGACGAAGAACCGTTGGACAATGCTTGCCACGTGTGGTCGCGCATTATCCTGTTGAAATATGGCTGTGGGCAAGCCCTGACGGTAAGGAAGGACAACTGGCTCCAACACCTCGGAGATGTAGCGTTGGCTGTTTAAAGTACCGGCAATGCGTACTAGAGGTGTGCGAGAGTGATATCCAATACCGCCCCATACCATAATACCCGGTGCAGGACCAGTGTGGCGGTGCATAACGCAGCTGTTCAGCATCCTCTCTTCACGGTGTCTCCAGACTCGAATGCGACCATCGTGGTGTTGCAGACAGAAGCGTGACTCGTCAGTAAAGACGATTTCATTTCATTCTGCCGTCCACATCCTTCTGTCATGGCACCATTGGCGGCGAAGACGTCTGTGGTTCTGCGTCAAGGGTAGACAAAGCAATGGACGTCTTGCGGACAGACCACTCTGCTGTAAACGGCGTCGAATGGTACGTGCAGACACTGGATGATGCATTACAGACTGCATGTGCTGTGCTATGGTTCGTGATGTGACTGAGCGATCCGTCACTGCCATGCGCACAATTTGCCTGTCATCACGTGAAGTGGTGCACTGAGGTGGATGCGATCGAACACGCCGGTCCGTCGTACCCTCCTGCATCCAATGATCTCATATCCGCATTACAGTTGTTTGGTTTCGTCCAACACGACTACCGATTTCCCTGAAAGATAATCCACAATCTCGGTAGGCCACTATCCTTCCTCTGTCGAACTCGGATACTTGATCAAAAGATGATCGCTGTTTTCGACGAGGCATAATTGATCGTTTTTTTGAAAAAAACCACAAGAAAAACACAATTGCCGAACTTGAAATCTTCAAAATCTCCAAGCCTTAAATAGCGCTTTGAAGTGGCGCCACAGGCGCGCGCGATGTGCGTCTGCGCTGAAATTCTAATCATTTGCATATCTCACCTCCGCTAATGCGTGCTGTAAATTTCATGTTCTTTGCATGTTTCCTTCAGGGTGTTGCATTTACAGTGGCCAGCAGTGTAGTATAGTCTTTTATAAGTGAATCAAGTGTGTTTCTATCTGAATCTAAAATTTCATATCCATCACATATTCTTGTATAATCAATTTCGCTTGAATGTCCGCTTCAGAAAGCATCCCTTTGTTCAGGATATACATGACAAAAGACTCCAATCAAAATGTCAGTTGATTTACAGTAAGTGGAAACTCAAAAATTTTTGGCGGAAGGAAATGATACGTAATTTTTACACTGAATTTCTAGGAAATGAGAGTTGGTCTTTCTTTTTTTAATCTTTAAATAAGCCTTAAAAACAAATCAAAAGATGTTGCAACATTATCGCTAATACTACATCATGATTCTCATCTGTAATTACTGTTATAGTGGAAGGTAATCCTACATATCACTTAGGTGCAGAATAGCATACGTATATATATATATATATATATATATATATATATATATATATATATATATATATATATATACAGTTGGCTCTCTGTTTAACGACGCTCTACTTAACTACGATCTCTATTTAAAGACGATATTTCCCAGTCCCGGCCCCTCCGACGTTATGGGAAATGCTACTATTTCACAAATTCTGTTTAAGGACGATTTCTACTTAAGGACGATATTTCACGGTCCCTTGAAAGTCGTTAAACAGAGAGTCAACTGTATATATATAATTTACCGGTTAATTGGACCACCGGTTATTAGGACCAAAATGATCACTTCCCGATGTAGCTCGATTAACCGGAATCGACTGTTTATATATATATATATATATATATATATATATATATATATATATATATATATATATATATATATATATATATATATGTATATATATATATATATATATATATATATATGTATATATGTATATATGTATATATGTATATATATATATATATATATATATATATATATATATATATATATATATATATATATATATATATATATATATATATATATATATATACCAACAGTTTTTCGTAAGAGAACCCGCGAGATATATTACTTCTGACTAGTTGGGAACTATAGTGACATACCTGAAAGCCTCTACCAGAAGGTAGATTGATCAAAATATTTTCCTTTAAACTGCCAGAGTTTGATCTACTTTATATTAATACTAGCTGAAAACCCGTACTTCGCTACGGAGTACATTCAAATTAAATACAACGGTCAATGTATGCAATTCATGCCAAATATATATATATATATATATATATATATATATATATATTATATGATAAATACGACGATCAATGTATACAATTGATGTAAAATATATATATATATATATATATATATATATATATATATATATATATATATATATATATATTTATAAGAAAATCGTAAAGGATAATTTTATAGATAAAATAATGTAGAAGAAAATATTCAAATTAAATCTAATATAAAGAATACTAAAGAATATAGTACAGTTAATATAGTACAGTTTGTAGAACATTTCTTTTACTGTATTTTAATATTTTTTTGGATAATGTCCAAATGGATAAGGTAAAAATTCGAAAAAAAATTCATTTTGAAGGAATTTTTATGCTCTTTCTAGTGATATAAATTTTATAATCCTCAATGTATTATTTTAAATGCAAACGTAAAAAAAGTTTAAAAAACGGCTTAAAATTTTAATTTAAAAAAATCTAAGAAGAATTTTTGAAAATCTTTCTTAGTGCACCTCTACACTATTAGAAGAATCGCCATGCAAAATTTCTGCCCTTTAGGTCCAGCGGTTTGGTCTGTGCGTTGTATGTCAGTCAGTTAGTCAGTGAATGAATGAGTCAGTTACGGAACTGTTTTACATATAGAGATTATACTACTTGTTGTTGCTCTTTTCACAAATAAAATGTATCACATGTTTTATGAGTGTATATGTGGGAATATGTTATTTGTTTTGAAAGTTTAACAGTTCAATGTGTCTCCTATTCATACATAAGTTAACACAGAAAAATATTTACGATGCTCATGATTCATGCCATATAGTGTATATAGTGTATGTATATTTATACATTTTTCAAATGTCACTGTAGTGAACACTGGTATATTACAATATCACAGGGTTGAATTTAGTCTGTACTAAAGATTCAGTAAGATGTAACACTTAAACTCTGGGCCATTGTAGTATATTAATAACTCCGATAGATATAAGTAAATCCCGACCTGATTGGGCCGAGACACCAAATTAATGCTTTTGAAAACATACAGCTATAAACCTCTTAGAATAATCTTTCCCAGAGGTCATTTCATGTTGAAAATCAAACTGTGTTTTGATAAATGAAAATGTGCTTAACAAATAACAAATTTACTTTCCAAGAAATACCGCCATCTGATACTGCTATGTATAACAATATGCAACAGTAATTATTGCATTAGCGAACTACTTTTAGAAATTATTCATACAAACAGATTTAGCTGATTTAATTCTAATACATTTTCTAAGGGTAAATAGCCTAATTAAGATAAAATTGCTGCAATTTTAAGTTACTTTGGAATGCGAGAGTGTATGAAGATCATTCTCATCATCAAATTAACTTACTACTTATAAATGACTTGAGACATCATCTAGAAACTTATCTGATTTCCTGTCTGAGTGATACATCATGGCTATGCAAAAAATTATCCCCTTCCTTTAACTTTGCCAATCTAAATGTTGCATCGTATTTAAACTTCAGTATTTGTTATAAAAACCAACACGAGTTATGTTGTATAATTTGCTTTTACCACCAGCATATAAATGTATGAATTTTCATAAATAAATATATATTTTAAGTACACTTTTCAAAGTGGAGGTTTGCACTTTTATGCAGAGCCAAAATTTGGAAATGCATTTACTAGATTTTAAAAACCAAAATTTGTAAGAAATAAAGAAAGAAGTTTACATTTATATTTATATACATCCATGTCCCAAAATAAGATCTAAAAAATTTCAATACTTAACAGAAAATGTTGCGAAATATTTTACGCTTGAAAACGCGAAAAAGCATTTTTGACAATGGTAGCACTTTCCTTTCTGTTGGAACTGTCATAAAATTTTAAAAGAACTAACGAAAGTGTTCTTATAAATTGATATGCTGGAGTTAAGCGGATATTTTGAGTACATTATAAACTGATTTGGAGGAATTTATAGCAGAGTAAAATTTCTTCTAGCTATTTTCTACAAAATATTTCTATTAGAAAAAATCGCTCTAGTTATTTTTTCTTCCTGTGTATGTTTTATGTTTAATAAGAATGAAATAGTAAAAATAGAAATGCAATAATAACATTTTAGTTTCAATCTGGTATTGGGCACTGATGATATTTCTGCTACACAAAAGAATTCTTTTTCACGGAATAATTTAAAAAAGAATCAGCATTTACTCAAAACTCCTTTTTATAAACAACTGATCAAAATTGATGTGCATTTCATAAATGATTTTTATACCAAAAGCAGTGAATACAGATTCATGAAGGATAAAAGGGTATACTAAAGATAATTTTTCTCTTTATTAATAAATGGCTTTAAAATAATTTTGTTATATTTTCTATTGTGTTGTGTTTTAATTGGGAGCGCTATAAAGTTATGAATCAAATAGTTCATTGTAGAAGGTTGCAGTTCAATTAATCAAATAGAATGAGGCACGAAACTTTTTAACGTCGGATTACGTTCCTCAATAACGGTCATTCGGAGAGGAAAAAATTGTCCTGCGTCGCGAGTTATAATTTAGGCAGCGTGCCAAACCCAGTAGCAGTAAGCAGTTAAACAGAAAAGTACCATAATGCGTTAAAAAAAAGAGGTAAGCAAAAGATAAGTATTCCTACGTTAATAACCTGCGGTAGTTTCGTTAAAGGAGACTACCTGAAATATTTTTTTAGTACATGCGATGCCACATAATTTAATTTCTTATGAATTAAAAACTCCTATCTACAACTTATGAGATCTTGATAGATTTAGGTATTTTTTACGCGGTTTAAACATTTTTCTCTAAAAATATTGATTTTATTCAATTTCTTTTTTACAAATTTGACTCATTGGAAGAAAAACCGTTTATGAACTGTAAGGTGTCAGTAAAGTTTAGTTGCTGTAAGTCTCTATATTATGAACCATATTATTTTCTTTTTTTAACATCGTCTTCTTTGAGGTCCATAGACTTAGTCCAACGAAGCTCGAGTGTTTTTATTCCGTCCATATAGTATAATTTGTCCAACTTTTCAAAATAGGCAGTTGCTTCGGCAATCACCTCACCGTTTGATGAAAATCTCTCTCCTGCCAACCATTCTTTTCATATTTGGGAACAGATGGTAATCCAGGAGAGCCAAATCTAAATGATAGGGAGGGTGATGCGGAAGAACTTTATAAAGAACTAGCTGAAAACCCGCACTTCGCTACGGAGTACATTCAAATTAAATACAACGGTCAATGTATGCAATTAATGCCAAATATTATATATATATATATATATATATATATATATATATATTTATAGAAAAATCGTAAGGGATATTTTTATAGACAAAATAATGTAGAAGAAAATATTCAAATTAAATGTAATAGGAAATACTAAAGAATATAGTACAGTTAATATAGTACATTTTGAGGAACATAATATCTTTTATTGTATTTTAATATTTTTTGGGATAGTGTCCAATCGTCTGCCGCATTAGCACTAAAAAAAAATCATTTTGTCTATTTAGTTGTTATGAACGTGACGATAAATTTATTTAAAGTACCAGAAAAAGAAATCACGTGATCAGAATTTAATAAATTGAATTCTAAAATTTAATCTTTAAAAACTCACCAAAAATCAGAAAATGGAGGTAAAGATTCGAAAAAGATTTCATTTTAAAGGAATTTTTATGATCTTTCTCATGATATAAATTTTATAACCCTCAAATTATTATTTTAACTGCAAACTTTAAAAAGTTACTAAAACAGCTTAAATATTTAATTTTAAAAAATCTAAGAAGAATTTTTCAAAAATCTTTCTTAGTGCACCCCTACACTATAAGAAGAATCGCGATGCAAAATTTCAGCCCTTTAGGTCCAGCGGTTCGGTCTGTGCGTTGTATGTCAGTGAGTCAGTCAGTTACGGAACTGTTTTATATATAGCCTAGTCCATGAGTCCGCTGTTCTGGAGAAAGTTGCCTCTATTCCCTCGATGACCAACAGAGTGATTGAAAACTGTAGAGAGCGGCTTCAGCAGTACATCGCAAATAACGGGCGCCACGTGAAAGTTATTATTTTCAAAACTTAGTTGGAAGAAAACTAGATTATAAGTACTTTTCCAAAATATAGAGCATTCTATGTAAGTTGTTTCGTTCATTTTTATTACCCTTGGAAAAGTGGGAGTCCATTCTGCTGCACCCTGTATCTTTTGAGAATGATTGCTTCTTTAGCCTTTCAGAAGAGAATTTTTCAAACTTTTTTTTCTTTAAATAAAGCATAATAATATATAACACATGAAAGGGAAATGTTGCATTTCTTAAATGCTTAAGGGGGTCCGGGACACATTTAATTTTTTTTTTATTTTTGAGTTAAAATTTTAAATTTTTTTGTGATGGTCAACCATATAATTTGTAAACAAAATCACATCATAAAATTTCTCAAAAAGTTTTTTTTAAATTAAAAAATTTTCAATCACCGTATAAGAATTAATTAGAATTCTTATACGGTGATTTTTATACGGTGTTATTTTAATTAGTCAACCATATAATTTGTAAACAAAATCACATCATAAAATTTCACAAAAAGTTTTTTCAAAATTTCAAAATTTTTAATTTTTAATAAAAGTGGGTAATTTAAAATCTTTATAACTCCAAATATTTTTTGTCGTATTTCAAAATTTTTTCATTTAATTAAACAGAAATATATAAGCTTTAATTTTGATTCAGCATTTTTTGAAATATTAATTTTTAAAGAAATTACAAATATTTAGAGAAAAAATTACAAAAAAAATTATGTAACTTATTTTAAAAAATCATATTTTCAAAAGTAAATAATTTTTTCAAATTTTCTAAATTAAAATTAAAGTAAAATAGTTGAAAAAGACATTTTCCAAGTTTCAACCATTTATCTTTAACGGTTCTTGACTTATAACAATTTAAAGACGAGAAATAGGGAAAAAACCCATCATGCAGAAAAACGCACTTACAGGTTTAAACCACGATTGGCTACTATTAGAATGATGCAAAAAAAAAAAAAAATTATCCTCTTCTAATTAAGATAGAAACATGATTTAAACGTCATTTTAATCGTAAAAGAACAAAGAAAAATTTTTCATCTAATAAAAAAAATTTCGAAAATTCGACCAATTTTGTGTCCTGGACCCACTTAAATGTTTCCAATTAATTCTTATACGGTGATGGAATTCAGTTAGTATTTAAAGTGTGTTGTTTGTTAAGTCGTTAAAGTTATATGCAGCCTCCTTTTTTAAGTACTAATGCATTTACTAGATGTAAATGCGCTCAACTTATTCTCAGTTAATACAAGCCAGCAGGAGTCAGTATTCATTATGATTTCATTATAATTATGAAGTTGGGAAAAGCAATCACAATGTATTAATTATCGTTTAAGATTAGTGATTGTATAGTGAATTTCAAAAATCGGGAAATTCTATTAACCAAATTTTGGAGGAACAGCTACCAAGTCATTTTTGGAAGAAAAATTTTAAAAAAATTACGCAACGAACTATTTTTGTTAACAATTCTGTGATTGGGAATGTTCTGGCTGTTTCACCGGTTTTTTAAAGGAAACCCCCTCCAACTTAAAAGATCATAAACAATATATTCCTCTCCTGGATAATTTATCATGCAAACTGATTATTATTTTAAATTTTACGCAACTTAAAAATTCATTTTTATATCAATTAGAATTTCATTTAATAGTACATCATATTTTATTTAAAAATTATGTTTTTAAAATCAAGTAAACAACCTTAATATTTGTAATTGTGAGATTATTTTTTTCAATCTGTAATTTAAAAGTAGTTAAAAAATGTACATTTTGACTTTGAAAATTTTCCAACAACTGCGACACGTAAACAATTGTGTATTCCTAAGGAAAAATTTTGTTTTTTAAGAGGGAGCAATTTATTCATTTATCCCTAAATGAAATTCATAAAAACTCGTTCACGTACAACAATATAAAATAACACTTAATCCTCAATCATCTTTGAGCATTTACCTAGAAATTAAGATAACTGTTTTAAATATTACTCAGTGTGAACGCGTTTCTCAGTGTCAAGGCTTAGAAGCGCATAAATGAATTAACATTGATTTTGATAGCAAAAAATCATATGCAAACATCAAATTAGATAGAGTGAGTATCTCACACCAGTTTAATTCGTAGCAGTCTCAAAGCGCCCTCAGTTTGTGTTTAGAATAATACCAATCCCATTAATTTTGAGAGAAGTGATATAGAACAGTGTCAGAGGATATAAAGAAAAAATATATACTCATTGTTATTTATATTGTTCCATAATCGTGTTATGAAAACAAGGTAACACAAATGCAAATTTTATTAGCTGGCATTGATAGGAGATTATAAATACTTTTATATTTCTAAAAAAATATCAGCTTTATAAAAAGAGGAAATTAATTTTTTTTAATGTTTAATGTCATTGTTTTGGTTTATTTCCCAAGATAAATTTTATATGTTAAATAATTGAAATGCAACTTTTTTTTTCATTTTTTTTCCTTAATTGGTAAAATTTATGCTTAAAGAATTTCAAGGCGACTTTGAACAGAAAAGAAAAAATTCTGGAAATGTTCGATAAAAAAGTGCAGATTTTGCAATGTTTTTATTGAAGCTATGAGATAATGTTTGGAAAAGAATACTGTGTTCTTCATTCTCTTTATGACACTACTAGCTGAAAACCCACGTTTTGCTACGGAGTACATTGAAATTAAATACAACGGTCAATGTATGCAATTAATTCCAAAAAAAAATATATATATATATATATATATATTTATAATAAATACGACGATCAATGTATACAATTGATGTAAAAAAAACATATTTATAAAAAAATCGTAAGGGATATTTTTATAGACAAAATAAAGTCCAATCGTCTGCCGCATTACCAAGAAAAAAATATTTTTTTGTCTATTTTTTTTTGCACGTGACGATAAATTTATTTAAAGTACCAGAAAAAGAAATCACGTGATCAGCATTTAATAAATTAAATTCTAAAAATTAATCTTTAAAAATTCACCAAAAATCAGGAAATGGAGGTAAAAATTCGAAAAAAATTTCATTTTGAAGGAATTTTTATGATCTTTCTCGTGATATAAATTTTATAACCCTGAAATTATTATTTTAAATGAAAACGTAAAAAAAGTTTAAAAAACGGCTTAAAATTTTAATTTAAAAAAATCTAAGAAGAATTTTTGAAAATCTTTCTTAGTGCATCTCTACACTATTAGAAGAATCGCCATGCAAAATTTCAGCCCTTTAGGTCCAGCGGTTTGGTCTGTGCGTTGTATGTCAGTCAGTCAGTCAGTGAATGAATGAGTCAGTTACGGAACTGTTTTATAAATATAGACTAGCTCAAAAACCGTAAATACAACGGTCAATGTATGCAATTAATGCCAAAAAAATAAATATATATATTTATAATAAATGCGACGATCAATGTATAGAATTCATGCAATATATATATATATATATATATATATATATATTTATTTATTTATAAAAAAAATCGTAAGGGATATTTATTTTTTTTGGTAATATCCAATCGTTTTCTGCATTAGAAAGAAAAAGAAAATTTGTCTATTTAGTTGTTATGCACGTGACGATAAATTTATTTAAAGTACCAGAAAAAGAAATCACGTGATCAGCATTTAATAAATTAAATTCTAAAAATTAATCTTTAAACATTCCCCAAAAATCAGAAAATTGAGGTAAAGGTTCGAAAAAGATTTCATTTTAAAGGAATTTTTAGGATCTGTCTCGTGATATAAATTTTATAACCCTCAAATTAATATTTTAAATGCAAACTTAAAAAAAGTTACAAAAACAGCTTAAAAATTTTATTTTAAAAAATCTAAGAAGAATTTTTCAAAAATCTTTCTTAGTGCACCCCTACACCATAAGAAGAATCGCCATGCAAAATTTTAGCCCTTTAGGTCCAGCGGTTTGGTCTGTGCGTTGTATGTCAGTGAGTCAGTTACGGAACTGTTTTATATATATAGATTTTGCGGTCACCATTGCGGAAGTGTGAAGGGATGTGTTGTGGTGAAAATGAATCAAGTTTCACAAAACACGGTACTAACTAAATAACGCCAAACACAAGCTAGTAGAAATTAAAATAACTTCGATGCATGCTAGTGGCGCTATTTCTTAGACTTTGCATGGGCTTATAGAACATCCATCGTATAACGAACCTCTTTTTACATAGGAGCAAAATAAAGATTTTGATTACTCAATTTCCACGTAATAAATCTTCTTCAGAACAAAGTATTTAAGACGAAAGATGGAACTACATTAAACAGAAACTCAACTGTATATCAAATACACTCGAGGAAAAACCATTCATATTGGACCCTATTAAGTGGAAATAAGAGTTATCTTGTCCACAAAATTCGTAATTTGGTAATTACTACTACCTTCGTTATTTAGTTTTCGGGATGACCACACAAGCTAAATGCTGTTGTGAAAACTTGATATGGTTGGTTGGTTGGTTGGTTGGTTGGGGTTTTATGGCGAAAAAACTTGATATGTACAATGTTATGCTGATTAATTCAAACTTTGTTTTATAACCGACTGGACTATTACTGATGGAAAACAGATGAAAATATGTCATAAAAGAAATAACTGAAATAATAATAATGACCAATACGATAAAATGGGAACTGCATATGTTACTTTGAGATGAAAATAAGCTGTTTAGATGTTTTCCCACATGAAAAAAGTACCATTCTTCAAAGAGCAAAAGCAGCATTATCCATCAATCTATGCAAAAAGATTATATTTCTTTATTCAAATTATGATTGCAATTTCTTTTCTTGATACTGCTCTTTATTTTTCATATTGTGTACCGTCCACAAATTTATATTCGTCTTTTTTTGAAGAAAAATTTAATTTTTGGGGGGTTACAACTTGGAATATAAAGATGTAACGCATCATAGGAATTAATTATAAATGAAAATAAACAAAAGTAGCAAGATTCGTTGAATTTAAATCAGAATAAATACAAAAAATTGCTTATAGTGATACATAATTGAAAAATACGCAATGCATTTGAGCCAAAACAACTTGTACACCTGCGTAATATCGTATAGGGCCCCCCAGGAGCAGGCAGTAATGTCGGAATACGACGTGGCATGGACTCGACTAATGTCTCAAGGTATCCTACAGACATTTCACACCATAAATCCTTCAGGGCAGTTCACAAATCCATGGGAGTCTGAGGGGGTGGATATCTCTTCTGAAAAGCACGTTGCAAGGCATCCCAGATATGCTCAATAATGTTCATGTCTGGGGATTTAGGTGGCCAATGGAAGTGTCTAAAGTCAGAAGAGTAGTCCTGGAGCCACACGGTAGCAACTCTCGGCGTGGGGGGTGTCGCATTAACCTGCTGGAATCGTCCAAGTCTGTCGTAATGCACAATGGACCTGAATAGGTGTAGATCAGGGTTTCCCAAAGTGGGCGATACCGCCCCCAGAGGGCGGTGGAACAATCTAGGGGGCGGTAGTAGTCTCGGATGACAATTGAGGGTGGTGAATGAAAATAGGGGGGGCGGTGAAAGCATAATTAAAGAGACAATTCTAAAACATTCCGCAGAAACTGGACGCAGAGTGTACGGGAAAGACCTAGGCGGGAAACAATCATGTGTTATGATACTTGTTACATGTCCAGTGATTTAATTTTCAATTTTTGGAAAGAAGAATGTACATGAAAGACCCTAAAGAAGAATGTACATATGAATGATTAGGAAAGAAATTACAACAACATAATTTATCCTAGATTTAGGACTAATATGTGATGAGCTTGAAGAATTGAGTTAATTAAGCTTGAATTTACAAGACCTTGATCTTGACTTGTTTAAGGCGAATGAAAAAAATAAAAACTGTAGTACTGGTTTTTGATGAAAAGCAAAAGTCTCCTTGATCACATACTACAGATATTCTGTCAGAGCGGTCAAAATTTGAAGTTTTCATGGATTTGAACTTCATGAAAAAGTTTGTAAAAATGACTCTCCCATCAATCCAGAAGAATTTTTTAAAACTTTGAAAATTTCATAGGAAAATAGATTGCTTAGCAATGAAAATGCTGATTCAATACGAAAGGCTAAAATACTTGATATGAAATTATGGCCTGATGATATTGCATCGCAATTAACATTTGGAGAGAATGAAATGCGATAACTGTCTAGTAAATTTAAATTGAATGAGTAAGAAATGCGTTTATTTTGTGATTATTTATGAGAAACAAATAGCGTCAGAAAAGATATTACAGATATTCCTCGATTTTCGACCGAGATAGGGACCGAGATATTGGTCGTAAGTCGAGTTTCAAATATTTTTTTTTTCGTATATGTACATATATATATTTTTTACTTTCATACATACATACGTAATTAAAAATGCATTTTACTTTATTTAGAAGGCATAAATTATTCTACGCCTTCACTACTTATTATGTTAGTACAATCCAATGGTTCAAAATTTGCGACAGAAGATGCGTTGCAAGTTTTGTTAATAAAGTTATCGAAGGTAGTTTTTAATAGTAACATAATACATATAGGTATGTACTGTACATTCAAAGAAAATTATTTTCAGAAAAAGAAAAAAATAAGCAAAAATAAATAAATAAAAATTACGGTCGTAAGTCGAGCGGTCGTAAGTCCAGGAATACCTGTACTTTTAAAAGTTATAATGGCAAATATTCCAGTATCTTCAAGCGAATGCGAGAGAAGATTTTCACAAATGAATTTGATTGTTAGCCCAACTAAAGCTTCTTTGATGACGAAATATTTCAGCCAACTTAATCGATTCCAAAAGTGTCATAGCCTATTTGACAGTTTTGTTTAATAGATTTAATGGCACAAATCAAAAACTCCAAGGCGATGAGCTGAATTTAATAAAAACAAAAACTTTTATTTCCACGTTTGTGGCAAAACTTCTACTATACAGAAAAAAGGAAGATTTTCCACATTTATTAACAGTAGAAAAACTTGATGAAGACATGCTTATCTATTGTCAGCATTTGAAGGCTCTCCATTCTGAATTCAACCAACGGTTTGAAGACATTCTTAAAATGAGTATAACCGATTGGGTTTTGGACCCTTTTTCAGGATCAAACTCAGAAGAAGCTGTAAAATTACAAGAAGAACTAATAGAAGTAACAACAAATGAAGAATTAAAATTTAAATTAAAACACAGCTATCAACAGTTCTGGCTGTAAAAATAGATACGGACACTTTACCCTGGATTATGGGCCATAGTAGAAAAAATTTTAATAACGTTTCCTTCATTATATTTAGTGAAACGTGAGTTCAGTGTGGTCACCAATCTGTTAACTAAAATCGAACCGACTGCAAATTGGTAATCGTGGGGATTTTAGAATGCTGCTAACTAAAATAGAGCCGAATATAAATAAATTGATTGATGTGCACAAAGTTTATCCTTTTGATTAGTTTTTCTATTATTTGTAATATTTAATAAACGATTAAATATTACAAATAACTGATGCAAAAAGAAAATCCTTTGCAGATTTCATATCTAATGTGAATTACAAAGAGAATGGCTTGAAGGTCTATAACTTTGTTGCAAATTTACAAAATAAGAAGCCAAGACCAAAAAGGGAACCTTTCAAAGTGGAAGATAAGATCTTGACCTCGCACAGGGACATTGCTAATGCCTTTGGCAATAACTACTACCATTCACAAAGATTGGGAAGTTCAGCGAGAAAGCTGTCCAGGTCCCTGAAAGTTTTAAATAGAGAACTATTTTCCACAGAAAACAAAGACCACCAAATAAACTCTGATGATATTTTCGGAACACCCTTTGGGTTAAATGAACTAGAGGCGAAACTAAATGAAGCACTTGTTGAATTCTCAGAGTGGTGCAATGACAATAATATGACTGTCAATTTGGAAAAAACAGGCTCTCAATCCTTCTCCTTAACTCACCAGAGGTTCTGCCCAAACTTAAACTATAGAAATTACGCTGTAGTAAATACAGAAGATTTTACCTATCTGGGAGTAACTTTTGATCGTAAAATGACTTTTGAACTTCATGTCGCTTCAGTCTCGGAGAGGTTCTCTAAGAGGGTGTTCATCTTGAAACGCCTGGCTGGAGCGGCGTGGGGAAGTGCACCCTGCACTATTAATACTACATATAAAACCTTTGTTCTGCCGATTCTAACCTATTGCTGTGAACCCCTAATAATAGTCTCAAATGAACTGTTTGGAAAACTTGACACCCTTCAGAATCGGGCCTTGAGGATTATTACTGGGGCTATAAAAACCACTCCTATTGATACGATGCTATTATTGACTGATAATCGGCCTATGGAATTTATTATCCAGGAGAGAGCGGCAATCCTGTTAGAAAAATTATTAAGGCTAAATGATGCTTACTGGAGGGAGTACCAAACTAAGACCAGAAACCTCAAGACAAGGTTCGGGTTTGTTCAGAAAGTACTGGCTAACAGAGAGGACTTTGAGTTCCATGAAAATGTACAACATTTGCTGAAACCCAGAAACCCCTAGGAATTGCACAGGGTGTAGGTTATCCCGGAGTTGACCCAATTTGTTTCCAAGGGGGAAACGTTTGCAGCTGTTCTGAAGAGCGTTGCATTGGAATCTATCGAGACTAAGTATCCTGAACAGGATTGGCTGCGGGTCTTCACCGACGGCTCACAATTTCAAAAACATACGAATATTGGTGTCGGTGTCTTTTCTGAGTTATTTACTTTCTACACACCAGTAGGAAAATATGGAACAGCCTTTGACGGCGAGGTGGAGGCAATCCGCATTGCACCCAGACAATTAAATGGCCTCCTCTATAAATTTAAAAACGTCGTCATTCTGTCTGACTCGCGGGCTGCAATCCAGTCTATTGGCTCAATTGACACCCCCCTATCGAAGGAGATTCTTGAATGCCAGGACCTAATCAAATCCCTGGAGTCTCATCACAAATGCGTAGTGCTGCAGTGGATCCCTGGCCACTGCGGCGTTTTTGGTAATGAGCGAGCAGACTCTCTTGCTAAGAAGGGTGCTGTTCTGCTGAACTGTAGGCTAAATGAAATCTCCTTTATATCTACCAAGCAGTTCATCAGACAATTTCTAAAGTCAAGTTACCAACTAGAACTACACTGTAAAATAGTCTCCAAATACAATCTCCTGCCTACTGTTCTGGAGAAACCAAGAAGGGAGGCTGTGTCCACCTTCCGCTTATTGACGGGACATGACTGTCTTGCCGCGCATTTATATCGTATTGGTATATATGATGAGGCTACCTGCCCGCTATGTGACTCTGGTGAAGACATGGACAGACACCACCTGCCCCACTGCAAGGTTCTCCACGGTGATACGGAAGCTTCTCGTTATTGGGAGGTTAGGAACCTTATGGGGAAATAACCGTTGGTTATCACATGAACTCTTTGATGTTTTGTTCTTTGTTGATTTTTTCTGTATTCGTTTCTTGTTCATGTGCCTCTGCCATTGGGGAAAAAAACGATTATTATCCTTCGTTATCTTAATTTTCTGTGTGTAATGTGAATGTGACTATGGTTGATTTTAATAAATAATTTTATAATTTCAAGCTTCAAGATGTCTTATTTACAACAACATATTTCTTTACTATGTTTCATATAGATAGAAAAATATATACATAAAAGGCCGAAAATTTGTCATCGTATCTCTGTTTACTCGCACAGGAAGGTAAATTTTCAGTGGTGAGTAATTTTTTCTCTGAAAAGAGGGCGGTACACCAAATAACTATGGGAACCCCTAGTATAGATGATCGGACAGGATGCTTATGTACCCGTCACTTGACCCCTGAGTCGTCAACAGACGTATCAGGGGTCCCATATCACGCCAACTGCACACGCCCCATACCATCACAGAGGATCCACGAGCTTGAACAGTCCCCAGTTGACATGTACTGTCCATGGATTCATGAGGTTGTCTCTATACCCGTAAACGTCCATCCGCCCGATACAATTGGAAACGACATTCGTCAGACCAGGCAACGTCTTTCCAGTCATCAACAGTCCAATGCAGGTGTTGGCGGGCCCAGGCGAGACTTAAAGCTTTGTGCTGTGCAGTCAACAACGGTACATTAGTGGGCCTGCGGCGGCGAAAGCCCATATCAATGATGGTCAGTTGAACAGTTCGCACGTTGACACTTGTTGATGCTCCAGCATTGGAATCCTCAGAAATTTGAGGAAGTGTTGAACATGTATCTCGTTTAAGGCTTCTCGTCAGTCGTCGACGGTCCAGTTCTTTCAAGATCTTTTTCTAGCCGCACCGCTGTCGGAGATTTGATGTTTTACCGGATACCTGATATTCCCGGTACACACGTGAAATGGTCGTGCGCGAAAATCCAAATTGCAACGCTACCTCGGAGATGCTACTTCCCATGTCACTATAATACCACGTACAAAGTCACATAAATCGTGATAAACTGCCTTTGTAGCAGCAGGATGCGATCCAACAGCTTCGCCAGACACCTGTTGTCTTATACAGGTGCTACCGACCGTATCGCGTTACGCTGATTGATTTCATATCGCCGTTATTTGCATACACACGCAAGTACCAGATTTTTTTGCTCTTTAGTGTACCTATATATGTAGGCAAATTATTAATGTCTAGAGAGGCAAATTATACTTTAATTAAATGCGGTGTTTAACGGTTTAAATTTAATCTTCATAAAATTTAATTTTTCTAAACCTCTACACAGATACAAAATAAAAAATGGAAATTTAGTTTTTATTAATTTTTCTCGTTAATGAATTGGTTAATATACAATCGGAATTTTAAAAATAAGATTGTTCTCTGTTTTTAGTTTAGGTTCTTAACTAGTAAATTTATATTTATTTATTGAAAAATTATTAATAAAAAAAATAGAGAAAATCTTTTAGTTTAAGAAAATTTTATTTTCTCTGTCTCATCACACTTACTTAAGTTTATTAAATTTTTTAAAGATTTTTTGAGGATTTAAAATTTTTTTCTAAACTTTGTTTTACAAGTTTTTAAAAATTGCCATAATTTTAAAAGATTAAAAATTAAGACAGTTTCGAGACAACACGATAGTAAAAGTTAGTGCAATATTTTTCATTTAATAAATCAAACATGATTCTAAACGTCTAAGCAAAATATTGAATAATTTATAGCTGGAACTAGTGATCTTACATTAACAGAACTTTTGTTCGCTTTATCCGGTGGTTCGCTATATCCGAACCGTTAAGAAAAATGCTAGAGTTCACAAAATGTATATCTCATAAGTTGCAATGTGTATTCAATAATGATGTATTAAAAAAATGATAAAATCTATTAAAAAGATCAATAACGAATTAAATCGACTAAAATCGATTAAATTAAACTGACACAATACTAATTAAATCACGTACAATAGGAAAAAGGTGGGATCAACATTTTCGTTCGTTATATCCGGGAGTTTGTTATATACAGGGTTCGCTATAACGGGGTTAGACTATATATATATATATAATGTTAAATAGAAAATTTTTGAATATCTTAGTTTTGCGTGGCAGCCATATTTACAAAACTGATTACTTTATTATGTTGTTCGGCAGACTGTAAAATATTTTTAGCTATTCATAACATGTCATTCAGAAGTAGATAGTCATAAAAATTATAAAAGCTCTAAACATGGAAATACTGAAATTGCAATACATTGTAAGGTGAATAACAAAGTTTTCCAATATCTTTTCAAGGATTTCAAACCCGTTTAAAAAGAATTTTCTTGTGGCAAAAAAAAAATATTGTGCTTCCCCATCCCGTTCCTGGTATGTTTGGGATCTTCCATGACGATATGCAAATAGAAAACTTTCTATTAACTGTGAAAATCAAAGGAAAGTAGAAGATAAAGACGAAAAATCATATTTGTTTCATTTTTGAGATGCATACAATGTAAAAAACCATTTGAATTTCTAATGAAACAAACAAATATGGAATACACGATAAATATGGTAAATCTGTTCTTATTTATATTATCTTTGTGTACCAATTGATTTATGTTCCTATTTATATCGTATATTAAAATTGTTTGTCATTTAGACATTAAAATGTTAGGTTAACTGTTCCTACTCGTATTGCAAAAGCTCTTTGAAACGTTAGGAATATTTGCTTGATGTCTGTAAAAGTTCACAGTGTTCTTATTTTAGATAGATATTGTTAATTATAATGGCTGGACAACTAGAAATAATGTCAATTCATAATATTTCTTTAGGCATGCCTGCTTTAGATTTTTATTTATTCAGCCATTTGTAATTTCTAGCAGGTCCATTTTGATGTCTATTATTTTTTTTATGGATGGTTTAACATTTTCCAATATTTTAGAGTTTTCTGTGAATATTAAATTCATCTTCATGATGCGTTTATTTACGTATTTCTAGATTAACGATGATTGAATTGCATTCACTCTTCCCTGAATGGTAATAAAATTAATTAAGGTAGCACATGCAAATATAGGAAACTATGAACGCAAACTATATAAGTGAGACTATTTTTTATATATTAATCAGTGTTTGGTGGATGACAATTATACTTCAGAGAAAGTTGACACATTTAAATTCTCTTATTTTAATTTCCTGAAAGGGGTAATTTATTTTGCATCCTCAGAATTGTGTTACTTTAGTGAGTCAAAGAAGCCCCAGTCAAAAACTGAATTTAAGCAAATCAGGAATGAGAGTGTTAGTCAATGAGGTAAAGAACGTCGTTTCAGGACAGTTGCATGTTCATTGGCAGATATGCTTGCATGCAATTTACATGCCAATTGACATGAGAGTCAAATTACATGCTTGCATGCAATATGTGCTATTTACAGGCCTTTGATTCCTAGATTCTTGCGTTACGTCCAAGATACTATATAAACGCATTTCAAGATTATATCTGTGCTCAGATGGCAAAATGTTATAAGGAATTTACGTGACAACAATTCTAAAATTCAAGATGTCATAAAAAATCAGTAATTTGTCTTACATGAGGAAACGTGGTACCAATGTTTTAGAAAAATAGCTGGCTATTACTTACAGTCTTAAATAGAAAATATTGGCGAATGAGAATCCGAAAAGTAAAAAACTCAATTTTTTAAGAAAAGTTTCTTATAACATTTGCCATCTGAGCACAGATATATAAGGGCAAGTACTCTTAATTATTACTAATTCATATAAAAATTAAAGAAACTAACATATAATGATCACCAATGCTCAGCTTACAGTGATTTTCCCAATTATCAAGTAAATTATTAGTGTTTCTCCCCTATGGAGCATAATAGGAATCTATATTATATATAAATATACGTAAATGTTTATTAATATTGACAGAGCCATTTAGAATGTAATGAATATTGCGTTCAAGATGTCTTGCAATTTTAAAATGAAAGATCATTTATTAAAGATACACAACTTAAACGTATTATGAACTTGTTTATTTTTTCGGAATTTTTTTTTTTGAAATTTTAAAATCAGCAAAATAAAGTATCGACGATTTAAAAGAAAAACATTTACTGAAGTTTTCTTTTGATAAACTTTTTTACTGGCCAATATTTTCTTTTGGGATAAAAAACTCTTTAAGGAAATGTTTCCTTTCTCCCAGACGAGTTCAAAAGAGATTACAATAAAAAGGTATCTGTTAATGGACAACAAGCCGCTGTTTGAACCTGATCGATGAGACGTCCTTGAGTAGGGCGCTTCAGCTACAATAGCGTAATCACTTTAACACAAAAGAGTCCTGATAGACGCAAGAAAAGCAATCAACGCCCTACGCATTGATGAGACACATCTCCGCTTGAATTACTTCTACAAGAAATGTTTGGGTTTTTATTTCTATTTTAGGGCAAATTCTTTTTGAAAACAACATAAAAAGAAATGAATTTTTATTTACTGTGTCCAAGACGCTTAAATTTCCAATGCTTTATTTTTAGCGACAGTTTACATTTTTTACTCGCAGCAAACAGTGCTTGGAGAGTGATGTAAGAATGTTTGAGGCAGATATTTCATGCCAAATTATGTTTACGCACGCTAAGAACAAAAGAAGCAAAAGTCAAGTCTCAAAGCTTTGTGTACGTGTTAATGATTACGAGGTACTTTCTATCTAAAAGTTAAGCTTTCAAGATTTGATAAAATAATTACCATAACAGGAAAACTTGTATGACTTGATAATTTCCTGCGTGTGTCTCTGCTTAAAAAATCTCTATCATACCAAAACACAGATGAATTGTTTAAAATTCATTTAATATTTGCAACAGCAGATGCCGATTAGGCTCCAATCAGTAGGATCAGAGGAACCAGAAAGAAAAATAATACTATCATTTCTTTCTGGCTCAAATGATCCCATTGCATTGGATTCTACTATTGGCTTGTAGCTTTGCAAATAGGTATTTAGGTTTTGGGGCAACTCGTTTATCATAGTATGTATATTATGTCCTACACCAATATAGCTATTCTTGCTACATTTTACGCGAATTCTGAAATCTCTAGTCAATAACTTCCAATATATTCAAATACGTTATTTGCTATACTTATTAAAGTGATGTACGCTGTATAAAGTGGTATATATGTTGACTATAAACAAAAATTTCTAGAGATTTTATGATAGCCATTTATTTCAAAGATAATTGGAATTTGATAAGACATTTGTCGCATAATAATTCAATATTACTACCCTTGCTGTCTCTAATATGGTTAGGTTTTATATTATTATTTTTAAAATAACTATAAATGGTATGCATCAGATTGTGCATTAAGGTCTTTACATAAGAAATAAGACCAGATAATTACATCAAAACTACAGAATGATATAATAACCCTAACTATAGATAATTTTTTCTGATTTGGTAGGTAATTAATTGTCTTGAGGATATTCCATGATTTTTTCATGGAGGAAGCAACGTCCATGTTTTACCGGGATTCGAGCCTGGCACAAACTATGGAAACTCGGTACTAAAGTAAATTCAGTACTACCGTACTGAATTTAGATTTGTAAAGCTCTTCACATGAAATAGAAGACTAGAAGACTTGACGTTTAGAGAAGAAGAATAACAATGCTAACAAGTAGTGACAGTATAAGAGAAAACATAACACCCTTGTGTTTCTCCATAGTTAAAAACATGAAAGAAATCAAATTGATAATTTATGTAATTTTTATCCACATGATGCGATTTCCTTTTCTTCTGGATTTTTAAGTCCCTAAGTGCAATTGGAAGAACTATTCAGCTTGTAAATGACAACTGTTTTATAAATATATAAAACAGATTTAAAAGAATTTATGGCAAGAAATGCAGTCCCAGCAAAATAGGTTTGAGCATCAAATTGTTTCAAGAGTTCAAAATACTCTGATTTTAAAAGTTATTTTAACTTAAACTTACTGATAAAAATAAATTCGAAGCTTTAAATCTTTGTCAACAAAAAAAATTTGTACCCCGAAATACTTCATATGGCGCACAGACTGAACAACAGCATTTGTTAATTCTTAAAATATCCTCAAAGGAGCGTTTCATGAAATTCTTTACGATTATTATTATTGTATGCATTTTAAATTAAACTCGATAAAAATAAAAAGGCTTAGAGTTAGGTTTAAACCCAAGTTTATTTTAGGATTAACAAACAGCGGAAAATTTATATATAAATGCTTTGCATTTCAAATATGTTATTATTTTTAACCTGTTAAGATATAATTTTTCTAAATATGAACATCTCTGAAATTTATAAAATGTACGCAAACAACGAACATAAGGAATTCAAACTTAATGTAAGAAAATTTTTCTTTATTTAATTATTTCGGCTTCGTTATGTAAACAAGTGTCTACATTTATTTGTATAATTTGATAACTAATTTTAAGTGAATTTTTATTTCATTACTTTTGCCTTGAATATTATTCGTGTAACAAAGTTATGTATGAAAATAAATATTTTCCAAAATTTAAAATTAAAGATTGAATTTGATGTTTTATTTAATGTTGAAATATTTTCCCACTTTCGCTTTTTAGAATACAGCCAACATATTGTCGTAAAATAGATAACAGGACAAGATGCATTAAGTTTACACTATTAAAGTTTCGAGACAAAGTTATGTCAGATGGAAATGAATCAAATGGGAGTCAGAGAATACAGAAAATTAATCCAAAGGGAGATAAACCATAAAAGAAGCCAAAGTAAGAGGAAGTTCGAACCTAAAATGCAAACATATTTTAGATATAGTAAGATTTAAAAGAATCAGTACAAAGAAAGTCCAAACAGGTTATTCTTATTAGTTAAAGAAATATTTAGAAAGTAGTTTTGAAGGCGAGAGACGAAAGGAAAAATGTAACTACGAAAGATAGAAGAAAAAATGTATGGAGCACGCCCTTATGGGGGGAGCCACAATTGCTAATATATGCCCTCTAAGGTGCCAGGCAACCTTCTCTATTCAGTCTTTAATCGGCCCAAGGGTGCTTGGTACGCTGCATATACAGTGAAACTTCTCTATAGCTGCCAGTAATGGTTCGAAAAAACAGTGGTCGTTTTGAGGGGTGTCTGTGAAAAAGAGATTTCTTCCATAACATTTATATCAGTGGTTCCCAATCCGTAGAAGTCTGCTGACCACAAAGCCAGGAATTGAACCATGTGCGGACCCCCCCCCCCCCCCCCGACTTAAGGGAGGTAAGGGGGTACAGAATATCTCTCAGGCATAAGGAATACAGGATTAAAATACTAACTTTTTGTTACAACCTTAGTTTTAATTTTTAGAATTAGATAGCCTATATCTCAGCTTGAAATCGAAACATATTGCATCATGGGTGATTAAGTAAAACAGTTTTTTAAAACACATTATTTATTATTGTTATTGTAAAGTGTACTGTACGACTTAACACAAATTCTTTAATTTTAATACTTAAAAATTGCACAAAAATACATAAAAATTAATTCAACTCCCGATAGTCATCGGATATATTCGGCCCATATAGTTCATTGAACATAGCTTTCAAAATCCCCATTTATTTGGCAACTTTTTTATATGTGGTGCCGGACCACTTCTGAGGCCCTCGCGGACCACCGGTTGGGAACCACTGCATTAGATCTATGAAGTCTTTAATAGGTAATGAACAAAATATGGCATTTTAGAAGAGTGGCCGTCGAATAGGTCGTGGTGGCCAGTTAGAGAAATTTCACCGTATTTGCAATCACAAAATAAAGGTCAACAAAAAAAGATGCCATAAAAGAAGTTTTAAAACTACAGGCATCAATGGGTTACAAGGATATGATAACAAGAATAACCATATGGTAACAAAGACGAAAAGTAGAACCAAGCTACCTGTACGCTGGACATGTATTTTTTTTACTTTGAGCACCTCCCATTTAGCAGCCTTTATACATTTTGTCACCTGCGAATTAGTTGAGTTGAAACTTGCAGACTGTTCAGAAAATAAGGAAACCATAAGGATTTCGTTGACCGGTAAAGGCCTCAATACTACTGGGATATTAAAAATACAATGTATGAGAGCTATATATTTCTAAATATGAGACCATCTAACATTAAACTAAAAACATGCCTAGCCCAAACGACGGGATACTAGTTTCTCCTTACCAACTGCTGTGAACTCAGGGAAATAGATATATACAGTGACTCAAGAAGCGCGCTAGAAGGGCTCAGTGAATTAGAATATAAAGATGAAGAATTAGAAGCATTAAAAACTAAGAATCATACATAACGAATTAATTATACACTTTCACCTGGTAAAAACACACACTGGAATAATAAAAAAAATGAAGAGGTAGACATAGCAGCAAAAGAAGCAATAAACTCAAACATAATAGATGGTACATATAAAATAACAAAACAACAATTGAAAGATGAAATAAAGAAATATTGTACTAAAATGTGGCAAGACAGATGGGAGAATAGTGACCTTGGAAGACCGGTATACAAAATATATCAGCAAGTCTCGGTTAATATATTGGCTTCAATTTTTTTCATAAATCAAGCGATTACCCAACATGGGAGTGTAGGATCCTATCAGAAGAGGTATTTCGGGAAAAGTGATAACTGTGAATGTGGTGAAGACCAAACTATAAATCACTGCCTATTTAATTGTACTACATGGAGAATCTTGGGATCTCGACTTCCAGCGAATATTGCCGACTGTCCGACTCAAAATTTTTTTAACGATTATTATTGCAGAAGATTCATATTAATAGTAATGAAAGACTTTATGGAATACCATTAGCGCCCTTTACACGTACGCTCTTTCCCGCGTGAAACCACAATCCCGCGCGATACAGTGTACGTGTAAAGGTATCGGAGAGGAAGGGAAAGGTGCTTTGGAATGTATAGGATTTCGCGTGGAAAAACTTGCAACGCGTGCTTACGTTTTCTCCTCATGTCGCGAGTTTTTCAAACGCTCGTTCTTTCGCGCGCGAATGCCCGTGTCTGGAACATACATGTATTGGAACATACACGTTTACAAGCTTAACAAAACACAGAAACTTATAAAAAATATTTCAATACCAACGGAAAGGTTGAGTGGCAAGATCGTATTGTTGCGATGGGGAGAGCTTAGATTAAGAATTAGTGTAGTTACTATGTTATTAGCCTTCACATGTAACTGTAATATGTAGTTGCAAATAAATGCAAAATAATTCAACTTACGACTTTTTGTCGCTGCTCAGTTTCACTACCCTCTATCACGCCTTGTTCATTTGTCAAAATAGCAGTTTGGTCAGTTTCGTCAACATTTAAGCTTCCATCCTCTGGTTCACCATCATTAGTAAAACTACTAGTAGGTAGTTCCTGGTCTTTTGTGAACAGCAAATTATTGTAGTACAACAAGGAAGATGTGTAGGCGTCATATGCTCCTTTTCCACCATGCTGACTGTCACTGACTTTCTTCAGTTCCTTCCGGAAAGAGACTCTTAGACTTTGTATTTTTTTTTTTACTACGAAGTCTCGATTGGCTTCAGAAATGGTTCTACTTCTTAAAAGTCCATTTCTATAACACAAAATTACTAAAACACAAACGAATTAACTGAACACTCGAATAAAACTGTGTTTTTTTCACACGCGCCTGTTTCACGCTGTCAATCCCTTTACACGGACGTTCTTTCTCTTTTCCTTTAAAATGACACGAGTATTCGCGCGTGAAAGAACGAGAGTCCGAAAAACTCGCAACATGAGGAGAAAACGCAAGCAAGCATGATTGCGTCTGCAAGTTTTCCCACGCGCAATCCCGCGCGCAAACACTCGCGAAAGAGCGTATGTGTAAAGAGCCCTATTATGTCTTGATGGGTAACTAACTTGATTGCGACTAGTGCCGAGGGCAACATTGAACCTATCGGACACTCAGATTCCATGAGAACCCTCTAGCAACGAACTATGGCCCCTGTATAGAACAGTTGCATTTCATATGTGTAAAGTGGATTTTATCGTTACAGTTTTCTTATTAATTGCACCTACTTTAAATACGAGTAATTATTAATTTAAAGGATGTAATCACCTTAGTGTTTGTAATGTTAATATTAATCTTAGGATCTTTCGCTATAAGCATATTAGCGTAATTCATGTATCGCCCCTCTTCAAGTCCGAAGCTACTCTCCGTGGACCGGTAGGCTTTCTCCGTAGTTGGCGATACTTTTGTTTAAATGAAGTTACTACAACCCTAGCCTGTGTGCGCCTTGTCCAGAATGAAAAGAGATTACTCAGTCAGATTTATAGATAGAGCTACATTTTTCTGATAGCTAGCTGCTTCCTTTTTTTATACTTAAGCCCCCCCCCCCTTCAGTTCGGCTTGCCGACTGTTGGGGGAAGCTAACATTCGAGATGTTTTATTGTATTGATTCTTCATTTACTACTGTTGACATTGACCGGAATAGTCACCACTTTTTGAGCTCAGATTAAGTAGAGCATTCGACTGTGTAATAGCTTATTATAGCCCTTTGTTTGTATTCAAGATTTTAATCAAAGATCCTTACTATAAATAAAATAACTTGTTTTTCTTTCATAACCAAGTCTAATTCTTTGTTGAATTACCACTAGAAAGTTGACAGTGGTGAATTTGGGTATTTGAGGTCATCTTATCTTCACAACGAAGAATTCGACGATCCGGTCTAGTGGCATTGGTTGCCGAGTGGTGTCTTCTAGTAACTTCGCTACAGGTTATTACTTCCGTTCTCCAGCCTTTTATTAGCGTCGCAGAGATGTACAGTTCCTTCCATTGTGCTGTGTAGTTGCTAAGAACTTTCTTAGTCCCAAGAACTGTTCCCGAGGTCGGCCTTACTACCTTCCTTTCTAAAAGTACTCTTTTACAGAACTTAGAATAACCTGGTAGTCTTCCCTCTGTTCATACATCGTTTTAGTCACCAAGACTATAAGAACTTGTGTACATTTAACCTAAGTTTCCACGCCACCGATGCATTCTGAATTCATCATTATTCCACGGACTTCTAGATTTCTTCAGTAGAGATAATTAATCTCTTCACAAGCTAATCTCTTCAGTA
This sequence comes from Dolomedes plantarius, assembly GCA_907164885.2. Classification (NCBI taxonomy): domain Eukaryota; kingdom Metazoa; phylum Arthropoda; class Arachnida; order Araneae; family Dolomedidae; genus Dolomedes; species Dolomedes plantarius. The sequence goes on from OU015494.1 coordinate 30,301,545, forward strand.
TAATATGTCATTACAGGGACAATACACTTTCGTTATCTCATTATTGATTATGTTGGAGAGTAACTCCGTTCCATGTTATTAGTGTAATATGTCAAAGAGTGATGATAATTATCTCGAGTGTAAATATTTTTTATATTGTTAGCACGAATTAATTGTGACTTGCAAGAAAGGCTATTTGTCATTAAGATAAATTAATTATTTGTAATTATGTTTATGATGGTATTAAAATAGTAAGTGATAATATTCAATGAAACTATTGAATGCTTATATACACTGCTGGCCACCCAAATTGCAACACCAAGAAAGACAAGAGATATCACAACAAAATTTATTTTGTAGATAGCATGTTGACCAAGTATCAAATGATTAAATTTATAGACTTCCGTGAAGTGTGGTTCCTGCCAAAATCAGTAGCCAGAGTAGCCGCCATTGTTGGAGATCACCGCTGCCACACGCCTCGGCATTGATTCAAAGAGACTTTGGATGAGTTCTTGGGGTACAGCAGACCAAGCAGCTTCCACACGTTGCCAAAGTTGATCTGCTTTGGCAGCTGGGGATGGAATCTGGGTCAATCGTAGAGCAACCATGGACCACATGTTTTCTATCGGCGAAAGATCCGGAGAGCGAGGCGGCCTGGGAAGCAGTTCAATCTGGCGATTGACGAAGAACCGTTGGAGAATGTGTGCCACGTGTGATCGCGCATTATCCTGTTGAAATATAGCTGTGGGCAAGCCCTGAAGGTAAGGAAGGACAACTGGCTCCAACACCTCGGAGATGTAGCGCTGGCTGTTAAAAGTACCGGCAATGCGTACTAGAGGTGTGCGAGAGTGATATCCAATACCACCCCATACCATAATACCCGGTGCAGGACCAGTGTGGCGGTGCATAACGCAGCTGTTCAGCATCCTCTCTTCACGGTGTCTCCAGACACGAAAGCGACCATCGTGGTGTTGCAGACAGAAGCGTGACTCGTCAGTAAAGACAATTTCATTCCATTCTGCCGTCCACATCCTTCTGTCATCACCATTGGCGGCGGAGACGTCTGTGGTTCTGCGTCAAGGGTAGAAAAAGCAATGGACGTCTTGCGGACAGACCGCTCTGCTGTAAACGGCGTCGAATGATACGCGCAGACACTGGATGATGCGTTACAGACTGCATGTGCTGTGCTATGGTTCGTGATGTGACTGAGCGATTCGTCACTGCCATGCGCACAATTTGACTGTCATCACGTGAAGTGGTGCGCTGAGGTGGATGCGATCGAACACGCCTGTCCGTCGTACCCTCCTGCATCCAACGATCACTTATCCGCATTACAGTTTTTTGATATCGTCCAACACGACTACCGATTTCCCTGAAAGATTATCCACAATCTCGGTAGGCCACTATCCTTCCTCTGTCGAACTCGGATACTTGATCAAAAGATGATCGCTGTTTTCGACGAGGCATAATTGATCGTTTTTTGAGAAAACCACAAGAAAAACACAATTGCCGAACTTGAAATCGTCGAAATCTCCAAGCCTTAAATAGCGCTTTGAAGTGGCGCCACAGGCGCGCGTGATGTGCGTCTGCGCTGAAATTCTAACCATTTGCATATCTCCCCTCCGCTAATGCATGTTGTAAATTTCATATTATTTGAATGTTTCCTTCAGGGTGTTGAATTTACAGTGGCCAGCAGTGTATGTTAAGTTTGATTTATTTATACATAAAATTGTTACTTGTGTGTGTGTGTGTGTGACTTATTCCAACCGCTCTAGCCGTAGGCTAGACCAGGTCCAAGAGGCCTAAAGAGATAATGAAATCAGAAACAAGCAAAAGGTCTCTATAAATATCCTCCCTGACAAGCCCCAGGCAGTTTAAAATATGGTCAGGAGAGGCTTCAGCAGAATTGCATTTGTAACAAAAAGTGTAAGATTTTTGCCCCTGATTGTAAACACGACACTTTAGGTGTCCACTAGCAAATCTGTTAATGGTGGTCTGTATTCTTCTGTCGCCCTTGACAGTAAGGGCATTGTTACTTGTAAAGGATGTTTATACTTATGCGTTATAGATTTAATATTGTTATTAAGAAGATTAGGAATATTGTTGTACTGGATTATAAATAATCATGTAATACGAATTTATGCAATAAAGATGGCTAAACGATACAGTTTGCAGTGTGGTGGCATTCGTTAAGTTAAATTTGAAGACGCTACCTCAAATTATAAAAAAATAATTGACTTAAGATTTTGAGTTTCATTAAACTTGAGGAGAGCTTTTATTTACGTTTAATTGGGCTTTCTGAGTAGGATAGCTAATGCATGGCGAGTTGTCCGGAAAAAAAACCGTATACCTTCGGGCAGGGATTACCAACATTTTTTGGATTACCAACTGCTGTGAACAGGTGTTAAAATGCAGTCTATTATACTATATATTTTTAAGTATAAATTATACATTGTCCGTATATTTATATGTCGATTGAGAGAATGAAGAATTATTTTATTACTAGTTCACAAACAAAAATGTTTTATCATTTGTGAGGTATTGAATCAAAATTAACACCCCTGGTTTAAATAAATCGCCGTTTGAAGAAGAAGAAGCACCTTATGCAAATGAGCGGCGCTTTTCTACTAGACGGGAATCCCCGTGGGTAGCGTACACGCTTGAGAGTGAGAGGGAAAACACTACGAGGCGATGTTGGACGGAGGTGAACGACGAGCGAAAAACAATTGGAGTGAAGATCGTCTTGCCGTACAGGAGCCGGACATTATCAAGTTTACCCAAGACGTTTTGAAGTTAGCTATCGTTCCAGCTACCTGGTGATAGAGTGAAGACAGAAAGGTTCGTGTGGCTTATGTACGAGCAGTGGCGTGGCTGAATTCTGGTAGGGTTTCTGTAATATAACTACCGGGATTAACACACGCGATAGATAATTCCCCGTTGCCTGCTAGCAATTGAGTACGGAATTTATGTATGTAGTCTAATTGTGTTGTAATAAATAGTTTAGTGTAGAAAACGTCGTCGTATCTGAATTCATTGTTTAGTATATACATGACCTTAAGGATAAAAGGAACAGTGAACTTCACACCTTGACTGTGATCATAGAAATTACCATCTAATACTTAAATTCGCAGTAATTTATATGATGCAAAATTTATTCAAAATTGTCCCTGTCATAAATGGACTTTTAACAGGTTTATTTTTTTTAAAGCGAATGTTTTTATTATCATACAAACAAACAACTAATTATATTTATATTATGTTCATTGTAGGTAAATAAATATGGAAATATTATATATTTTTTGTGTATTAAAACAATGCTGATGCTAACACACGGAGATATGCGAAAGAATTGACCAGTGGCATGATATTACATTGAGAGTCAGTTACGTAAAAAGGAATTATCTGTTAGAATACAGTTTAATTTTAACGTTTCTTCTAAATTTCTGATTTTTTTCTTGTATTCACATTTCTACTAAACATCCACTTAACACCCTAGTGATGTATAATATTAAAAATAAGTTATTAATAGCATGACTAAATTATTGCAGTCTAAATATTTATCAGTGAAAAATTCCTTTATTCTAATTTATAGTCATATACTTCTATTTTATTGTATAGTCATATACATTCGTGTGTTATAATTTACAGTTATCCATATTTCTCAATAAAAAATTCCATTGAAAAATTTAGATTCCCGATTCCTTATTAACTTGTGATCTCCCAAAACCTGTGTAGGTGGACTTAAGGCTAATTTAAATGACTAAAATAGCTCTGAAACCACGTTTAAGAATCTTGTATTACAAAAATCTCCAAAATTTATTCATATTTTCCGATATCTCCATCTGGATTGAAATACTTCAGTAAAAAGTTGCTATTTATATTAACGGAAAAGACAAACGACTACGATAAAAGTAAGAAAAGGAATAAGTTAATGGACAACAAGCAACTGTTTGGAGCTAGCTGATCGATGAACTGATTTTGCAAGCAGCATTTTAGGTAGAGCGATGCAGTTATTTTAACACGAGAACTGCTCGCCTCCGAAAAATACAGCTATTTATACCCTATACTTAATAATAACACGCTTCAGGTTTTAAATTACAAGCAGAAGAAGTACTCGGCATTTTAGGCTGCTGTAACTTTTTCTTTATCCAATGCGGAGGCACTTGTATTCAAACATTGGCCTTTACTACGCCGCAGTTTTTACTGTCCATTTTATTGTGGGGGCACCATATAGGCGGACAGCATTACCCCCTATGAAGGGACGACACGAACGGAGGCATTTTTCGTGGCGCAACGCTGGGACTCGATCTGAGCACCCTCAGCACCGAAAACCAGCGCGCTGTACCACTGGGCCGCCACAAGCCCGCTGTAACTTTTTAAATTCGTATAAATTGTTCATGAAGTTAAGATGTCTGACGTTTTAGCTTTCTGAAATATCTTAAATAGTTCCGAATATTTATTTGACAAATGTGATTAACATTCGTTCTTCAGACAATATATTATTGAAAATTCTATTGAACAATATTGTTTAAATTAAAGTTAAATGGTTTACTGTTTAAAGGTTTTATGTTAAGTAAATGCAGTGACAAAAACTATGTGACTCTTCAAATGATATGGAAAATAATCTTTTCTTATTTGCATACTCAATTTCGTATGTAAATAAAGTATTAATAGCAGTGAAATATATTCTAATTTTGTTTAATAATATTTTTGTTTAACCTAACTATTACTGTGATTAATCCGACATTTTTCTTCCGTTAAAAATTTGAATTTTTTTTTCGGCTTTGCCTGTTACGAAAACTAACGGTCATAGAGATGATTAAAGCCAAATGAAATGATTAATCCATGCATTAAATAAGTAATGTTCCGACTCAGAATGCCACTTAATTAGAAGAAATTAGTGTTTTGAAATCTTTTGGTGTTTTTGAAATGTAAAGTAAAAACTTTGCATTTCTAAAACAGTAAAGGGAGCTTTTCTACAAAAAACAAGAAACTATTTATGAAATTAAAAAAATGTTATGCTTCTTATTTTACTCTCTTACGAATGATATTTCAGGATTAGAAGAGTCAACCTGTCAAAACTAGGTTAAGTTCCCGGCACTGCCATGGGAGACTTCCAGTTAGGTGCTGAGGTCGTTCCAGATCTAAAAAAAAATTGGCTATCGCTTTTCAAAGTGAGCTCTCAAGGGTCCCAGGACTCGAATAAACTGTTGAAACATAAAATGCTGTACAGTAGATTATGCCAGCGCTTTTAAACTGCCGCCGATCGAAGAAGATTTGCAAAAGAGAAATTCGACGCTTTCCGGTATACACCTTTGGTCCTTTGGGAAAGTAAAAAAATTACTGCCACTTTCCCAGGAGAGTCCTCTAGGAATCTAAGGCCAAAGTCAAACGTACAATTGAAAAATGCTTAGGTACAGATGACGTCACCGCATTTACAACACTGCCACATCGCAAAGATCGGCGTTTCTACGGGGCATAGATGTCCAGTTTCGAGCTCGGATCATTATGAACTTACAAAAAAAAAAGTGTAAGGCTTATTTCGAAGCGACCCCTAGGGCACCGAAATCCAGATTAATCGTTCAAACGTAAAATCGCATTCCGCAAATGCGGATTTAAACTGCCGTATCACAGAGATCGACAATATAGCGGTGTGGCTATTTTGGATTTTTGAATGAGATCTTTCTGAACCTTAAAAAATGGTTTCTGTTTCTCTTGCAGTACTCCCTAGAGTTCAAGGTTCCCAATTAAGCATTAAGGCGACAATGGACCATAAAAAAACTTTTTATTTATTAACCAATTGCTATGAAATTTTGTATAGTTATACAGTGTTGTTTAGAGATGGAAATTCTAAATTAAAAAAATCAGAATGCAATTAAGATTTTAATTAAAATCAGTTTGTAAATTTTTCTATTTAAAAATGCTCCATGCGCATTAATTTTTGTCTCAGATAACTGATTTCCTCTCTTAAGCTAGCTGTATATAGTTATAATAAAAGTTAGTAGCAACATTTGATTTAGTCATATTTATAAAAACTAGAAAAAAAATCGATAAAAATAGGTCAGTTTATGCAAAATTTTATCAAAAAAAATTTTTTATTGTAAAAATTTTAAGTTGTAGTACAATGAATTGATTACTAAGTTTTATTCTAACATATATAAATAATCATTTTATGAAATTTTATGAAAATTTAACTACAATTATGACGCATGGAAAATTTTGAGCTTACCGAAACGACATGAAAACTTGTTTTGAGAAAATGGCATTTAAAGTTTTAATTTGATTAACATTTCCATTGTTTACGTTTGAAAAAAATACTTATAATTCGGCTACTAATGATCGGATCAACATACTTATTTTAAATTTAAAGCTGATGAGTTGCAGAATCATTTTCTGAAAGAAAACAAAATCGATTTGGGGACATATTTTTGTCAATTTGAAGGTCCAGTGTCGCCTTAAATCATGAAGCAGAAAGACCCCTTGGTCACCAGGGCTTCAAGTACCCGTTTTAACGAAACTCGGAGACTTAGCAGGAAGACATTTAAACTGATACCGCTTCTGGTTGATTTGCTCTAATACGTTGCGATCGCTTCCGATTTCCATCTCAGATTATTCTGGACCCGAGAAAATTAAATCTATAGCTTTTCTCGTATTACTGTTTAGCCTTCCTGACCAAAACAGTCCGTTGAAGCGCAAAATACTCTGGTGCACTTCATATAATTACATTTTAATCGGTACCTCTCCATGAAAATCAACAGCGTGAGGTAGGACTAGTTTTCTGAAATAATTCCTATTCTTAAAAAATGGCTAAACTTTCAACCTAGTCAGGCCTTAGGACTCCAGCGCCCATTTTAATAGTTAAAACGCAAAATATTATTGAGCTTACGACATCTCTTCAAGTAACATCGCAGATAACGTCACCTTATCAAAACTGTTGCCGTTCCACGAAAGTTTAAATTCATAAATTAACTATAACTTCCCCTCTCAATTAATCAAACTCACTTCTCCCTATCTAATCAACCACAGCTTTCAATTTATAATAAAAATACATTATCTGACCCTTTCCCCATCAGAATTGGTGTTCTTCAAGGATCTGTCCTAGGACCAATATCATTAATATCTAGGTAAACGAGATTCGCCTCAAAATTGATACTCAAATTACTGTTTTTCTGACTACACCGACATATTTTCCTATTGTAGAAATCATAAATATGCCGTTGAAACTATCAGTAACCTCATTAACCGTATCAACAGCTGACTCTACAACTGGAAAATAAACATTAATATTTTTAAATGCGTAGCTGCCGTGTTCACTCATCCACGTAAAAATATTTATCAACAACACAACAAAATGATGAAAAACACTATTATACCCTCATCAGAAACAGTAAAGTATTTGAGAGTTGCACTTGGTAAAAATCTAAAAGAGAAGCATCACATCACTAAAATTAGAAATGAATTTCGAACGGCTAAACACTCCTTAATTGTTCAGAATAGTAAAATAACTTTTAAAAACAAGAGGCTCATTTATAAATCCTTCGTAAAATCATTACTAACTTATGCAAGACAATCAGTGTCATATGAAGCAGATTATAATATTTAATTACTAACAGCAGCTCAGAACATAACTATTTGACAAAACACTAAATCTCCATGGTACTTCCATAATGAAAACATTTATAGGGAAATTGATCACCCTACTATTCAAAATTACCTTCAGACTTTATCTACTAATTTTCCCCAAAAGTTAAAATGTGAATTTATTGAAAACCTCGCCGACCATGATCCAGCTGACCTTGCAAACAGAATTAGGCATGTTATTCTTACCCGTGTTTTTTGAGTGTGGGTATTTTATGTTTTAATAAAAATATTTAAAATCTAAAGAACTGATATATGGCTTGCTCTAGTCTAAATTAACTTATTTTCTTCAAACATGGTACTCCAGGTATAACTATTTCTTAATTCTCATTGGAATAAATCTCGACTCCTGATTGGATCTTGAACTAGGAATCCGAAGGGAGTTTTTCACTCCAAACTTGTTACTTTTTACCATGTTTCTCAGTTGTCGAGAGTTAAGAAATCCAAACTTTTCATTGAACGATAATCTAAGGTTCAGAATCTGCTATTTTTTATGTATAATCTAAACTTTAATGTTCTTTGACTAGGCAGAAAATATTAAATTCAAACCTTCTCCCTAGTCGTAACCCTAAACTTTCTCTTATAAATTGTTTGTATAGTTATCATGAACTCTAAGAACAACGCGTTCGTCCCTTCTTTTTTCTCTTATCTTTATTTTGTTCTTGTCGTAATCGTTTCAATTTTTCTATGCGAGCACTGTCAGAAATATCAGCATTTTAGGCCATGGTTCAGGTAATGTAAGTGAAATATCCTGTGGAAGTCTTGGGGAAGATCTGTGTTAGAGCGATGTAACCATGTTCGATTTTGAGCTGAGATCATTCCGGACTTTATAAAAATGGTGACTGCTTTCCCTGGAGCATCATGTACAGCTCCAAGGGCCAAATTAACCGTCAAATCGCAAACAGGATGGGACCCAGATGACGTCTCCAAATCGCTGCCGTTTCGAAAAGTTCGGCATTAGCTCGAGGCGCTGATACCGGGTGTCCCAAAAATGACCGACGGTTTGAAAAAACAATTAAAGAAAAACGGATGGTGAAAGAAATGTACGGTTTGCTGCATTCTGCTTCGGTAACCAGGGAATTTATTCTCACTAATTTTCAAAATTTAGTTACAAAGTTCGTCAACAGATGGCGCTACTGACTGGGAAAAACTATAAAACAATGTTTTCAAAGCAAGAAGCATACGCAAAGTGGAATGGATTGGCCTACCTATTCGCCAGATTTGACGCCATGCGATTTTTTTTTCTTTGGGGGTACCTGAAAGACCAGTTGCATCGTCACAGTCCACAAATTGTAGATGAACTGGAACAGTACATTTCTGCTGCTTGTCAGAACATTGAAACTGAAATGTTTGCACGGGAGTCTGCGAATTTTGACCTCAGACTGCGCCCCGTTGTTGCTGCAAACGGTGGTTATTTTGAAAACATTGTTTCATAGTTTTTCCTAGTCAGCAGCGCCATCTGTTGACGAACTTTGTAACTAATTTTGAAAATTGGTGAGAATAAATTCCCAGGTTACCTAAGCAGAATGCAGCAAACCGTACATTTCTATCGCCTTCCGTTTTTCTTCAATTGATTTTTCAAATCGTCGGTTATATTTGGGACACCCGGTATCTGGTATCGAACTGACACCTATTTTGAACCTAACAAATTACTACCGCTTTTCTCGAAGAATCCTATTGCGTATGATGGTCCTAATTGAACATTCAAAGCATTGTACTGCTTGTCACAGTCTTAAACCAGGGAAAGAAAAGAACAGTAATGAAAATTAAAGTTTTATTTAAAAAATGTACTTTCACCATGCATTTGTTTTAGATTAAACGAGTTCGGCGTAAACCCAAAATACTGTTTTACTTTGTTTCGTACTGTTTAATTTGTAAAACAATACTGTTTTCTTTGTAAAAAAAACTCCCTGTTTTAAAAATTAATCCCTTTTATGATGCCTAACTTAGTCACAAATAAAATAAACCTCTGACAAAAATCATAAGTTATTTATTTATACATTAAAAGTGATTTTCAATTATTAGCTTTCATGCTACAATTGATATATTCAGATTTATGTTTGTTAAAATATCTAACATTTTAAACGTAATGAAGTTATGCTTCAGCTTTATTTCTATCCATTGAAATTATGAAAGTTTATATAATTTCAGTAAATATGATATTCGTGGATAATTACTGAAAAAAATTGCATATGATGTCTTAATGTGAAACATGCTGAAGTTTAATTCCATTAGTGGTTTACTGTTCATTTGTTGTTTGAAAGAATATTTTTTTAATAAATTTGTTGAATGTATTTCTATTAATAAACTCCATATTTCAAGTAGTATATGTCAAGCTCTGAATCAAAGCAAACGTTATCAGTTAGTATTGGGTTTTAAAACTAAATGGAATATCATAATTATGTAGTGATTCAAAGAAACTACATATTGAAAGAATTCATTGATTGCTGTCAAAATTTAGGTTGTGCAAATCTCGAAAAGATGGAAGTTGTAATATAATGGTACATCGTAAAAAGCTTCAACCGGACAAAAAAGAATTCTAAAAGCTTGGCAACAGGAAATCCAATCCAATCGCGTCAGAAAGTACATTTTGAACGGTCAAAATGAATTACATACTTTTTCAAGAAATTTATAGGAGTGACCAACTAAACTCCAATGAAAAAAAAGAGAACTTGGTGGCTTTCCAGGGTCTCTAAATGTTGTAAGACATGTAGAAAGCAAGCCGCCCATTATAATTTATAAAAACTGTAAACCATGTTTATATTGATATTATGCAAACCAGATTCACCTTTTGAGGGCAAGTGCTGACTCCAGTAAGACAAAACTTGGTGTGTAGTAAAAGGAGGAGGTGCTTCCCAAAGCCTCTCCATTGACTTCATTGAAGAATCTTGTTGCAATTAATTAGAATAAAACTTGAAGAATCCTGCATACTAGACGATTTGACGAAAAACACCGAAGAGATACCTTAGAGCTAACAGAAAAAGATAAAGGTCTGGGGTCTGGTTGTTATTAAGTGAGTTAATGACAATTCCACCAGCGTCTGTGAGTGTGGAAGAGTATTTTCTGCAGCAGGGCTTCTTGCAAGACAAGTTAAAAGTGAGTGATCCTTTCTTTTTCGAAAGCAAAGAATATATATTCCTATAAAATCTTCCTCTATAAAGTTAGTATTTTTTGGTACTGTGAGGATATAATTTCTGAAATGTATTGGTGACTCATAATGCTTGATTAGTTAGACATACAATGGAGCAGAAGTCTTTTAGCAATTATGGAGATAAAGCACCGCCTCCTTATGTAAGCTGCTATGTTTTGTAATTTTACGATATTAATTTATTTATCCCGGGCTATCCCTTGATCCCGGTATGAAGGCTGAATTCATCGCAGAACTGCGGGATACATAAAATTGATCAATAGAAGTTAAATGATTTTCAAAATTCTTCCATCTAACCTAAGTTAACAAGGCGGTTTCGCTATTAGCCTCTGATTCAGATTAGTAGATCGAGATATTAATGGACTTGATAGTAGTAGTTAAATTGAACAGGGAAATTTCTGGCTTTGGTCAAGGCAGAAAATATAACCGAAATAGATTTAGAAAAAAAAGACATATTCAACGTTCTTCGCATGCAAAGGCCCAAGTTTCCCTTTTATTTTTAGAGATAAAATTAGGTCCTAGTTGCAAAGCTAGTCAACAACCATTTCTTAAGATGGAAAACTATGTCGATGGCAGTTGGGTATGCAGGCTTTTTTTAGTATATTTTTTCCCTATCCTAAAAGGGTACGTTTCATGCAGCTGTCGCAAGATAGCTTTTGAAAATTAAACAACTTTAAGTTTTCTTCATTGATTCTTTATTTAAAAGAAAACCTCCAATTTTGTTCAGATTGTTAAGTGTGGCAAAGTTTATTTTTTTCTTCATTTTATTATCTTTTCAAAATGGAATCTGTTGTACAACTATTACAAATTAGTAAGGTAAAGTTCGTGTCATACACTTTGTGCAGAAGATCGGAATTCTGCGTGTTTATTCTGATATACTAATTGTAGTGATGATAAAAGTAATTTTCAGTCAACATTAGTGTTTGGAGGCGAAATGTCTTATTAGTCTTAATCGCAGTATCCAGAAAAAGAGAGAGAAATCTTTTTGAACAGTGGATACAGGTGGGACGATTTTGAAGATACATTAATGGGATCATAGCGTTTATTGAAAAAATCATAATCTATATATATATAAAACAGTTCCGTAACTGACTCACTGACATACAACACACAGACCAAACCGCTGGACCTAAAGGGCTGAAATTTTGCATAGCGATTCTTATGGTGTAGGGGTGCATTAAGAAAGATTTTTGAAAAATTCTTCTTAGGTATTTTAAAATTTAATTTTTAAGCTGTTTTAGTAACTTTTTTTTAAGTTTGCATTCAAAATAATAATTTGAGGGTTATAAAATTTATATCACGAGAAAGATCATGAAAATTCCTTTAACATGAAATCTTTTTCGAATCTTTACCTCAATTTTCTGATTTTTGGTGAATTTTTAAAGATTAAATTTTAGAATTTAATTTATTAAATGCCGATCACGTGATTTCTTTTTATACTTTATATACTTTAAATAAATTTGTCGTCACGTGCATAACAACTAAAAAGACAAAAAAAAATTTTTTTTTCTCTTTCTAATGCAGCAGACGATTGGATATTATAAAAAAAAATAAATATCTCTTACGATTTTTTTTATATATATATAAATATAAATATATATATATATATATATATATATATATATATATATATATATGTATATATATGTATATATATTAAATCAATTGTATACAATGATCATTGTATTTATTATAAATATATATATTTATTTTTTTTGGCATTAATTGCATACATTGACCGTTGTATTAAATTTGAATGTACTCCGTAGCGAAGTGCGGGTTTTCAGCTAGTCTATATATATATATATAAAACAGTTCCGTAACTGACTCACTGACTGACATACAACGCATAGACCAAACCGCTGGACCTAAAGGGCTGAAATTTTGCATGGCGATTCTTCTTATAGCGTAGGGGTGCACTAAGAGATTTTTGAAAAATTCTTCTTAGATTTTTTAAAATTAAATTTTTAAGCTGTTTTAGTAACTTTTTTTAAGTTTGCATTTAAAATAATAATTTGAGGGTTATAAAATTTATATCAAAAGAAAGATACTAAAAATTCTTTTAAAAGGAGATCTGTTTCGAATCTTTACCTCCCTTTTCTGATTTTTGGTGAATTTTTAAAGATTAATTTTTAGAATTCAATTTATTAAATGCTGATCACGTGATTTCTTTTTCTGGTACATTAAATAAATTTATCGTCACGTGCATAACAACTAGACAAAAAAAATATTTTTATTGCTAATTCGGCAGACGATTGGACATTATTTTGTCTATAAAAATATCCCTTACGATTTTTTTATAAATATATATATATTTTTTTCCACATCAATTGTATACATTGATCATCACATTTATTACAAATATATATATTTATTTATTTTGGCATTAATTGCTTACATTGACCGTTGTATTTAATTTGAACGTACTCCGTAGCGAAGCGCGGGTCAGCTAGTAATCTATAAAAAGCTGCCTAGCTTTGAATAGAAGAGAATAATAGCTAAAATCCTGTGCTTCCATTGCTAAAATCACCGTCTTCATTCCTAAAAAAGCTGCATTAAAAATTAACGATTCTGCTGAAATACCAAAAAACAGTAGCTTTAAATACAAATTAACCATTTCATGTTATTAAGCGTTTATTGAAAATTTTGTTAGGACGTTAAATTCAAAAATACAACTCTAAGTGAGAACGAGGTTTCAAATAGCAAGATATGAATCAATTTAATCTACTGCCCGTGGTTTTAAAACATAACATCTTGACGTAATTATTTGAAGCCACAAACATTAAGGGATACTTAAAATAGAAATAAGTTGAAACCCATTCTATTCATTTATGCTGATAACTTGATTCGTCTGCCTCTAAACAATAAAATATTTCCTTTAAATATTGAAAAAAGGCCTTAAGATTTAAACTAGAGACAAAAATAACATTAATGGCCACTATACACAGCTCGGAAAAGCTGTTACAAAATGAATATATTTTTGAAAAGAAGTATATATGCATAAAAATGCAATTTGCATTGCCATACTCTGTTTTTAATCTATTCTTCAATGTTCATGTAATGGTTCTGATGACAAATGGATCTAAAGCGTCTATAAAATTAAAAATGGGGGTGTTAGATGGTTTAGTCAATAGAACATATACTTAACGGAATGATTTATTTTACGAAGAGCGTAGATGCATTTTAAAGAGTTATGAGGTTATGGATATGAATTTTTTGCTTTTACCCAAATTAAACTCTTTATCACGGTTAGTTCAAAAGTTTAAAAATATTACACAGTAAGTGATCGAATATAAATAACAAATTTATAAAGCTCCCTGAAAATTTAACATCGAGGGATAAGTAATTAAATGAACCCACCTAATTAAATTAAAATAAAATACATTTTAAATAGAATTTTACTTATTCAAAGAATTATACTAATTTAATTCCCATGATTTTTTCACATGTATAAATCCGAATAATTCTTTTGGTTCTATCCGCACACACACAAGTCAGAGAGGGTGCATTTTCTCTTCCAATAAATTTAAAGAAATTTAACGTTACTTTTACAGATTCAGCTATTCCTAAAAATCCGATATTTTTATGTTATTTATTCAGAAACAATTTACAAGAGAAAGTTTACGCATTTTCTGTACAAAACGAGCAAGTATGTTTTACGTTTATATTTTATTGTACTTTGATTCCAACGTTTGATAGGTTTGCCTGTACCTCCGAAACTTAAAAAGGTTCTGACCGCTTCTTGCTTCAGAAGTAATTTACTATCCAACTTTTTCCAAATTTCAGTTTCTGGCATTAATTTATAAACTGTGATGGCCATATGGCAAGACCTAGTTATGAAGTCCAATCTATATACCTTGAAGTCGTTATCCTGTAGACTTAACAATATCGGCGATCCGACGTTTCTCATTTTTTAAATAAACTTCCCCACATTTCTACATTTTCTTTTTAAAGCCAGTTAAATGGTGTTGACTTTATACATTTTTCGGCCCTTTTTTCAGCAAGGTTGAATTTTTTGGTCTTTGATTATCAGGCATACAAATTCTAATGGTTTTTTGTCGGTAAAATGGACACAAATTTGGTGGCCCTTTTCATCATCGCAATTTTATCATATATTTTTGTATTTAAGTGCTGAACTTTATTAGCTATTTGGGGCCTTCTCATTTTTCATATACAAATAGCATAAATAACAAGGAATTTTGAATTTAAAAAATATTGCATTAAACCTCTTAAAAAAGTATTTTCGTAAAACTGTCGTACATTTTTAGGACGAAGAACATTTAGAGGAACCAAGAAATTTATTTTAAATGAACTAATATTCAAAAGTATCGAAAGTCGGATGATACATGAGGAGATATGTTGATATACATTTGATCATTTATCATTAGAAGGAATTGAGATATTTGAGTTCAGTGATAAAGTATAGAAACTGAAAGCATATGAATATAATCAAAGTTTTCATATACGCGAATACTAAATATTACTGCTAAATATTATATAAAAATGTGAGGAAAGTTATACTACTATTTATTTCGGGAATTTTTGATTAACTTTTATTAGAAGCTAAAAAAAATGTTATTTTGTTAACCTTTAAAGCGCTGTTGCCGAAGCCTCTATTTCAGCCCTTGAATACTGAAAAAATGGAAATTCTAGCAGGAAGTTAATTTTATTATTTGCATATTATATAACTATAATGAATGCTGTAATTAAAGTTTACTTATATGAAAAAAGCACTCCATAAAATTTTTGTTTTTCGGCCGTTGCTGAAGTTGATTTACCATATCTAGATGTGAAAAAAAACTCATGTAGCGGATCTTTAAACTAAGGTCTTAATTAACAATTCAGTAATTAATAGCAATTAATTCCTTTCATAGACAATAGATATATAAAAATATGCCATAAGGAAAAAGCACAAAATGTGAACATTTAAGACTTCAGATGCTTGTATAAACTTTTTATGTACACTGCTGGCCACTGTAAATGCAACACCCTGAAGGAAACATGCAAATAACATGAAATTTACAAAATGCATTAGCGGAGGTGAGATATGCAAATGATTAGAATTTCAGAGAAGACTCACATCACGCGCGCCTGTGGCGCCACTTCAAAGCGCTATTTAGGGCTTGGAGATTTCGACGATTTCAAGTTCGGCAATTGTGTTTTTCTTTTGGTTTTTTCAAAAAAAAAACGATCAATTATGCCTCGTCGAAAACAGCGATCATCTTTTGATCAAGTATCCGAGTTCGACCGAGGAAGAATAGTGGCCTACCGAGATTGTGGATAATCTTTCAGGGAAATCGGTAGTCGTGTTGGACGAAACCAAACAACTGTAATGCGGATATGTGACCGTTGGATGCAGGAGGGTACTACAGACCGGCGTGTTCGATCGCATCCACCTCAGCGCACCACTTCAAGTTATGACAGGCAAATTGTGCGCATGGCAGCGACGGATCGCTCAGTCACATCACGAACCATAGCACAGCACATGCAGTCTAACGCATCATCCAGTGTCTGCGCGTACCATTCGACGCCGTTTACAGCAGAGTGGTCTGTCCGCAAGACGTCCATTGCTATGTCTACCCTTGACGCAGGACCACAGACGTCTCCGCCGCCAATGGTGCGATGACAGAAGGATGTGGACGGCAGAATGGAATGAAATTGTCTTTACTGACGAGTCACGCTTGTCTGCGACACCACGATGGTCGCATTCGAGTCTGGATACACCGCGAAGAGAGGATGCTGAACAGCTGCGTTATGCACCGCCACACTGGTCCTGCACCGGGTATTATGGTATGGGGCGGTATTGGATATTACTCTCGCACACCTCTAGTACCCATTGCCGGTACCTTAAACAGCGAGCGCTACATCTCCGAGGTGTTGGAGACAGTTGTCCTTCCTTACCTTCAGGGCTTGCCCACAGCCATATTTCAACAGGATAATGCGCGACCACACGTGGCACGCATTGTCCAACGGTTCTTCGTCAATCGCCAGATTGAATTGCTTCCCAGGCCGCCTCACTCTCTGGATCTTTCGCCTATAGAAAACATGTGGTCCATGGTTGCTCTACGATTGACCCAGATTCCATCCCCAGCTGCCACAGCAGATCAACTTTGGCAACGTGTTGAAGCTGCTTGGTCTGCTGTACCCCAAGAACACATCCAAAGTCTCTTTGAATCAATGCCGAGGCGTGTGGCAGCGGTGATCTCCAACAATGGCGGCTACACTGGCTACTGATTTTGGCAGGAACCACACTTCACAGAAGTCTGTAAATTTAATCATTTGATACTTGGTCAACATGTTATCTACAAAATAAATTTTGTTGTGATATCTCTTATCTTTCTTGGTGTTGCAATTTGGGTGGCCAGCAGTGTATATATTTCTGAATCGGGGTAAGAAAATTTCAATTCCAAAATAATTTTAATCAACAAGATTATTTTGTACATAATATAAATCAGTGTAAAGAATATTTGTTTTGAGATCTAACGGAACCTTGCAAATTTCCATTTATTTAAGCTTAAAAGGTTTTGTAGAGGGTTTGAGTATCAAGTCTCTTTGTGAGTAAATCTATATACGAAACATGAAACTTGAGGTAAAATTATGCTTTTGAAGGAAATGTAAAAGAAATGATAATTCTGCTCCTGTGTAAAAAAATTGGAAAGCATTTTTACCTGTTTGTATAACGAAATATTTTTTAGCAACGCTACACAGAAAAATTGGTTCCATACATTTACGATGATATTAATGTGTTGGTAAAGTTTCCAAATGGATAAAGATATCTTAAAAAGCTTTAAGTAACTAGTGAATCTATTTACTTCCTTTACTCCTCCTCTTTTTCTAGTAACATTTAGAAATATCAACAGTACGAAAAACATACTTATAAATAAAAGAAATGAAAATAACTTATCTGTAAAAAAAACTTTAGAATTATACGAAAAAAATAAGCAGTAAACCATATCTTATGTCTTTTATTTAAGAAACAGGCAAAATAAATAAATCAAAATGGATTTTTGATATGACTAAAGAGATTGCTTATTTCAATATTTGGCAACACGTTTGATATAAATTCATAAAAATAGTTTTTCAGAATGCAAGTATATCCAAAGATAATGTATTTAAATATTTTCTGAAAGGAAAATTACAAGAAATATTTTTTGTTGAAAATGTTTTTCTGTTTGCTTTGAATGCTTAGCTTGTAGCGGAAACAGAGAAATTTCACCACATAAGATAACACTAAACTGGTTAATAACTATTACTTCATGATATCCAACACTAGACAATTTTTTTGAAGCTGGACTGATATGTTATGAAACTTAATTCTTACGCCACACACGCATATATACATGAGGGTCAGTCAATAAGTTAGTTTTAATCCGCCGTAAATATCTCGTTGAAAGAGATATTTCGTTGAAACGTTGTGGCAACACAGAGCAGCAGGTGCTACGGCAGGGGCAGTAGCGGCTTCGACGTTGTAGTTTGAGTTCGTTTGCTAATCAGTCGTGAATATGCTTCGGCAGCTGCCAGTGGCTTCCAAATTTGAAGTGCGTGCATTATTCCGCGTCCTGTAGGCAAAAGGTTGTTTCTACCCTGACATTTATCGGCAATTCCTCGAAGGTACGGTGCTAACGCAACATCGCGCCTATCTATCACCAAGTGGTATCTGTCATTCGAGAATGGCCGAACAGATATCGAGGATAAGTTTCTTCAACTTCGACGACAGATGAGAACGTTGAACGCAGGCATCTTTGGAACGATATCTTTCTAGCATTTTTGGAACGATATCTACATGAGGGAAGTGTTCTTTGGTACTAAATCGGGACCGATGACGAGACTTAAGTTCATTTCGCACCAGAAATGAAACTAATCTTTCTTGAAAGAAATGCCGAACAGTTCCATTCGCCGTTAAGGTGATGCTGGCGCTGTTTTTCGATAGATAAAGTGTAGTGCGTACCGAATTCTTGCCGAAGGGTCCAACAATTAATGCATCTTATTGTGAAACCCTGAAGTGGTTGCGAAAGTCGCTTAAAGATCGACGACCAAGTAAATTTTCAAAAGGCATTGTGCTCTTCCATGACAATGGGAGACCGCATGCGTTGACCCTAACGAGGGATCTTTTGAAAAAGATCTTTTGAAAAAGATCTTTTGAAAAGTGGGAAGTGGGGAATCTTGCGCCATGTGTCTTCCACGTCTTTGGTCCCATGAAACAAGAACTTGCAACGCGACGATATCACTTGGATAAGGAGGTAAATGTTGCAACCCAACAATGGTTATCTCAAATTGGGCGGCAATTCTTCGCAGATGGCATGGAAAAACTGACGCCACGCCTCAACAAATGTTAAAATAAAGGAGGTGATTACGTCGAGACATAGATTATGTATTATACATTTATGTTAGTAAAACTTCGTTCTATAATTTTAACCCGGTTTTGTTTTTTCCAAAGAGTGCAACTAACTTTTTGACTGACCCTTGTATATATGTATATGTATATGTATATCAAAATCCGAGTAAGAGTAGGTAACAATAGGATTATTCACACTGCTAATTTTTTATCTTAACGGCAACTCGCTTCAGTATATATAGCAGTCTAAAATTTCCCATAGGCCGCACAGAGCTCATATGAACTACTTATAGCTTTCACGTGATAATTAAGCCTAGATTCCTGTATATTTTTGAAATGCAGCAAAGTGCGATGAGGGTTTCTGTCCTTTCAGCATTTAAAAAAAATCATTATTTTGTATGGTGATTTGCGGTGAAATTGAGAGAAAAAAATTAAGAGTAATATTTTTAGGTTTAACCGCCTTACTTTTGGATATTTTTTTGTATACTCTAGAACAGGGTTTACCAAAGTGGGCGATACTGCCACCCCCACCCCCCAGGGGGCGGTGAGACGCCGGTTGCACAAAACATAAAATCGGTTTTCTTAACAATCTAAAATAAGAAAAAAAATGCACCAAAGACATCAAAATCAATTTTGATTCCGGATGACGAAACACGGAGGTGAGATAAATTTTTATCTGTAAGACTGCTTCTTTCCTTGGAATTAATTTGTTGTATGACGGAAAAAATGCTATCTTATGAATTGGTGTTGCCGAAAATGAAACAAATTTTAATCCAAATTGATGTAAGAGGAGATACTTCTCAACTGGCAAAAGTTTTCAACCATATTTTCTCTCTCTGTATTCCCTGTAAAATTTGTATCTGTCCGCAATTTTTGTAATACAAGTTGCAGAAACGGACCTTATTCTTCAATATTCATTTTGAAGGACTGTAAAATAAATCGGATTGAGATCTTACTGTCCAAAGTCATCAAATCTTCTGTTAAATTCTAAAATTAAAGTCCATGTGGGGCACAGAGTTACTGATTTTGCAATCTTCTATTTTTCCCCCTTAAGGACTTACCATACGCAAAATTGTCAGATCGTTTTGTGTTATGAAATTTTTTACTATAAATGAGGAAATAAGCACTATGCTACACAAGTCAGCGTTTTATACGAGCAAGAAAATTCCTTTGAGCAAAAATATAGTGTTAAGAACTGATGAAATGACATAAGATGTTGAAGACTCATTAGGTGAGGGTTTAAAAACATTCCAGTTCTCTATACAGCTTGATGAGTCAACTTTTCTAGGATATAGGTCTTACTTTTAACATATTGGCAATTATTTTCTTCATAAAAGAAGAAAATAATTGTCAATAATTATTCGCTAAAAATTAACAAACGGATACTAAAGGAGAATCGATATTTCATGCATTGCAAGAGGTTTTCAAAGAAAGGATTTCCCCCTCAGAAATATCAGTTGCTAAAAATGGTATTCCAGCGATCCTATAGCATCCTATAAAAAATGCTTCAGAGAGGCGGGGGGGGGGGGTCTTCTTGCATATTTGAAAAAAAACGGTTCTGAATGTATTCGCTGAACACTATGCCATTTATTGTCAGCATTTAGCTTCCAAAAATCTGAGAAAACACTCACGTAGGTCATTAGAACATGCTTTTTAAGCAATCAACAAAATCAGAAGTAAGTCATTGGATGACAGATTATATTGTCAACTTTGTATTGAAAACGATGAATTCAATCGCTTGCTTCTCCATTCAGAAGTTTATTGGCTATTAAAAGATGCCTGTTTGAATCTGTTTTATAAACTCTTTGACTCAGTGCTAGAGTTCCTAGAAAACAAAGATGTTGCTTTACGAGCCAATTTAACTGATTCCAAACATGACATAGCCTATTTGATTGAAATGTTTAAGAAATTTAATGAAACAAGTAAAAAAAAATCCTAGGCGATGAGCTGAATTTAATCAAAACTAAAACTATTATTTCTTCGTGGCAAAACTTCTTCTGTTCAAACGAAATTTAGGACGAAGGGAATTCAGTCATTTTCAAAATTTATCAACAGTAGTAAAACATCATGAAGACTTGATTATACATATATTGTCTGTACTTGGAAGCTCTCCATTCTGGCTTCAATCAACGATTTGAAGACAGTCTGAAAATGAATATACCCAATTTGGTTTTGGGCCCTTTTTCAAGAACAAATGTAAAATAATCTCCAAATGTACAAAGAGAACTAATTGAAGTAACAACAAACGAGGAATTGAAATTCAAACACAGCAATCAACAGTTCTGGTTGCAAAAACATCCCGACTCTTTGATCTAGAATAGGGGCTATTGTACAAAAGATTTTAGCTGCATTTCCTTCATCCTATTTAGTGGACTTGGGTTCAGTGCGATCAAAAATCTGTGCAAAAACAGAACTATAAGCAAAAACCGACTACAAATACTTGATTGCGGTGATTTAAGAAAGCTGCTGACAAAACTAGAGCCGAACATTAATAAATTGATAGCAGTGCCCCAAGGCCATCCTTCTCAGTAGGATTAGTTATGTTATTTGCAATTTTTACTTTAATATTACACTTCGTTATCTTTATTTTCTGTGTGTAATGCGAATATCGCCATGGTTGATTTTAATAAATAATTTTATGGCTTTAAGCTCCAAGGTGTCTGATTTAAAACATCTTTCTTTATTATGTTCTAGGAGCTAGGTAGAAATATGGTTACGTATGGTTTGTTCACTTAAAAAGGAAAATTTCCAGGAAAGGGGGGGGGAGGGGCACTGAGTAATTTTTTCCTCTGAAAAGGGGGCGGTAGGTTAAATAAGTTTGGGAACCCTTGCTCTATAAGGTGCGAACCTTCCATATGTTGCCTCTGGGAGTGCTCGATCAAAACTGTGGCGGTACCAGAGGAACAATGTAGAGTCACCTGTATGGTGTTCCCAGATAAAATATAGCTAAGGCTGCTGTGTACTAAGAAAAAAAATCGTATTTCCCTTTTTCTCTTCTTGCAGACTCTTGTGGTGGGAGGAGTCCAGTTGACGGTACGATAATTCCACCCCCCTTAGGATTGACATTTCGAGGGATTGTAATGGGTCTCTCTCTATAGGGGGGTTAAGCGCTGCCCCCCAATTTTTTATTTAAAATATATTTTTGGCAACTATTTACAGGTACATAAATGCTGATAATCAAATAAAGTTGGTATTGTCAGATAGCCTGAACTTTTCTGCAAAGCGCTACAGGATTCATTTTATAAATTTCGTCCACCGAAGGAATTTATGAGCGTTTAAAACACATTATACCAGATTTTTCCCCAAATAATTTAAATTTTAAAATATTAATTGCATTCTTTTAAAAAAACAAAAAATGTACAAAAATGTAAAATTTATTTCTCTATGACGGAGTACAATTTTTTTTAAAAAAATCTTTGAATCCAAGGCGGAAATCCGTGGACAAATTTTCTCCATAGGTTAACATTGAGGTGAACGAATCCAATGGGGTTAGTACAAAGCAGCCTTAACAATTTCCGAAGTTCTGTGCGAAAGTGTCGGATAAAGTACCCCCCCACCCAAAAAAAAAAAAAAAAAATCCTCTGGAATCAGGCTACCTTGAAAGCATTCATTTCGTTCCAACCTTTTAGAAATATATTCCAAAATTCTTTATAAAAATAAAAGTGCAAAAATGCGCAAAACCACCATTCAAATGTCATCTGTTAAAGCGGACAAGGATTGAATCTCGTCGCCCCTCCAGGTTGATAAAACTATTGAAAAAGATCAAAGTGTTTCTGTAAATAACAGGAGTAGGTGTGATGTGGGAAGTTTACTTGCTGTTGAGGTCTGCATTTCGCAAGTTTCATAACGCGGAAAAATTTCAAACGGGCAAAAGATGGTGAGAGAGGAACAAACAGAAAAAGTGAAAGAGCAAGTTTTGGTAATTAAAGTTTTTAGGCCAAATTTTTTAATTCGTCTGTTTCTAAAAGTTTTGTCTCGGAGACATGCGCCGTATAAAAATGAATGTGTCCCAACTTGTCAAATGGGAAAATCACTAAAGAGGCTTTCACAAATCTTGAATTTGGGACAAAAATCATGGAAACTGCAAAAGTAATTAAAAATTTGAGGGAGTTTTAGTAATAACGCTTTTAAAATGGGACTTGTAGTATCTTGTAGTACTTAACGAAACATTAAGTAGTCCTTTCTAAAATGAAAGGACTATCTTTAAATGCCCAAAAAGCATAAAACGTTAAAATCAATCCTGCCTAAAGAAACTGCAAATGAAATCCATTATCTTTAGCAATGAGTGGAAGTGGAATACACTCAATTTTTTGTTTTCATAGGACCTGAATTTAGATTTCCTAATGTCCTTAGATTCAATGATGCCCTTTACAATCTATGTAAATAATGTCACTATGAATGTAAATAATGTCATTGACAAGACTAAAATACGCATAACTGCATTAAATACTTTTAAATTTTATAACCAAACTGACATGTAGTACAGTTTAATACAATTATCAGAGGATATGGGAAGCTGACCAAATTTCTTTGAATGAAAAATTTCACTCTTGTAATAAGTCAAAGATAGATGTAATAAATTTAGGGATGGATGACAGTTTTATGAATTTATGTCTTCCAGCTTGATACGAACGTATACAGTAAAAGTCTTTTGAGATTCCATTTTCTGTCAATGAACCGAAATATCTAATATGCTTGATATTGTTGTCAAATTATAAATGTGAATAGTTGTCCTAGAAAATGATAGAGAAATATACCTCTAGAACTGTAGTCTTGGCTAAGCACTTTACTATATGATTGTGGAACTGCAAAAATAATTTAATTTTGTTTTCATAGTTTGAAAAGGGGTTTATTGAAGTTTAATACATAACAACCATAATGAACCTAATTTATAACAGTCGCATCCAATAAAGATATTTTTCTTCAAATAATTAAAAATTATAAACCGGTTAGTTCAAAATCTAATTCAGTAAGTGTTAATTCGTAATTCTTCCTTTTGATACCAACTTATATGAGGAATAGCATAAAGGCAAAGATAAAATAATTTAAAATAAAAGAGTTTAAATATTTGCCAGAATAATCTTTCTAACTAAAAAATTTTACGTATCTTTCCCACATTGGCAAACGTTTATTCCTTTTAAATGTGATGTTAAAGACACTGCAAATACATTTAAATATTTCTCCATAAAAAGAACACTTACTTCGGTAACAAATATTCTCAGACTTATCAGTTGGACTGCACGCCTATAATAGCGAGATTTATTTACTCTGGAAGCTTTTATCGAAAGGTTTTAGTCTAGGAGAATACATCATAAATATCCCAAGAGACGATTTCGTGACTTCTTTTAAGGCTTTAAAATGGGTAGCATAAAACGTTTGGAGTAACAAAATCTCGATTCATGAAACACACAAGCTAATAGTGTAATGTTTTATACGTTTATTTTCTGACTTCAAGTGTAATGATACAACTGGATAAGTAAATGTACTTCTTCAACGTAACTTTGATATGATTGATATGAAGAAAGCTTTTTGTAAAACTCCTCCACTTATTATTTTTGGAGTTGTAATCACGGATGAACTTATAATGCAATAAATCTATGCTAACGAGTAAAATTTTACAATATTTGTATCGCATGCATTTAGATCATCATAAAAACGAACTTTCTTATGCGTAATTAGAAATATACCAAAGGGATTGAAAGAGTTTGAACATTTAATAGAAATATCTAAACTAACTCACAAGTTATAGAAGTATTTATTTATTTTGTTACATAATCACATTGTTTTGTTACATAGTCTCTAAAACACTTTTGAATATTTTAAAATATTAATATTTCACATTTTTGTGTTAGTTTTGAAAATACTTGACACATTTTCTAAATTTTAATATACACTCATGGACAAAAAAATTAGCGCACCAAAAAAGAGTCGTCAAAATGAAACGAAATTTTACATACGTAATGACTACTTTGATATAAGTAAATGATAAGAAAATCAAAGAAAAAGGATAATTTATTTCAGAGAAAAAGGCAAAAGAACGGAGGAGTTAATACTCCGTTGGACCCCCTCTAGCGCGAATGCACGATGCGATACGATTGGGCATTGAGTCATACAAGTTCTGTATGATGTCTTGAGACATTTCGTTCCATATTTGCTGTAACCTTGCCTCTAGTTCGTTCAAACTCGTGGTATGCCCAACTCGTCGTCCCAAATGATACCAGATATGCTCGATTGGAGACAAATCTGGGGATCGGGCAGGCCAAGGAAGGGTAGTAACAGTGCGGGGACAGTCTTGTGACACCCTTGCCGTATGAGGCCGAGCATTGTCTTGTTGAAAAATGGCTCCTGGGAGCCGTTGCATGAGTGGCAACACATGTGGTTGCAGGATTTCATGAACATACCGCTGGGCTGTCATGGTGCCACGAAACAATATTAGGGGTGACCGTGTATTGTAGGCAATGGCACCCCATACCATCACACCAGCTGTGGGAGCGATGTGTCGCTGTGCAGCAAAGGCAGGATTGAAGCGTTCACCACGGGCTCTCCACACACGAACACGATTGTCATCACTGCCGAGATTGAATCTGGATTCGTCGCTAAAGACGACCTGGTTCCATTCCGCTGCAGTCCAGTTTCCTCGTGCGCGGCAAAACTCCAAACGGAGGCGTCGATGGGTGGGCGTCAAGGGCAGCACACGTAATGGGCGCCACGATACCAACTGTCCTTCAGCCAGGCGCCTTCGCTTAGCGCATCGCTGTAAGCCGGCAACCCAACGATGAAAGGAGCATCAAGGAGCATCGGAGCCGAGATAGATTGCCTGAACCCCTGCAAGCTACCGATGAGATGATAATAGTTGAGACTCGTAACCAAGACGGAGTGCCTAACCCCCACAAGCAAAGGATGGAGAACTGATCCGGCCATTAAAGTCTGCCTATTCCTACGTTATTGAGCGAGTCCGAATAGAGACCCCAATAGATGCACATGAATATGCCAGCCAAAGTCCCCTTCTGCAGTCTGCAAAAATGGAGGTAACCTTTTATTAACTATTGCCAAATGTCGTTAGATACCCGAGTCTTATATCATAGGCGGAAGTTAAGGAATAATATATATATTGCGTACTGAAATGAAATTAATTTAAATAAATGAAATAGTGCAGTCAAATAATACATTGATATAATGAGAATGTCTGTAGGTTCATAATTAATAATAATATAATTGAATGTGTGCTAATATTTGTATTGTGTTAATAAATTAATGTATTGTTTAGAATTCAGAGTAATGGTATCATTGCCTACCACTATAACCAATCACGACCCACCCAGATAATTCTACAACAAGCACTAGACATTTTTCGGCTGAATTGACTGTAATACATTGAATGCAAGTGAAAAGAAGACTAGATTTAAGCGTTCGCACTGTGCGAACGGCGCCCCTGAAAGGGTTTTAAAAGTTGATATCATCAAAATGCATTTTCTTAACCATTAGAGATAAAGCATTTCAATACATCCCTCTACATTAGAAGCATTTAAAATATCAATTTTATAACACATAAGTTTTTTTTTAAATGATAACCTTAACATGTATTCAACATAAGCTTCAAAGTACTCTCAGGAAACTTTAAATCCTTTTCAACTTCTTTTAAAAGTGTTGAGTGTTCATAAAAATCGCAGGAGGTTGAAATTATTTTTAAAGATACAACTGACAGTAAACTGACACTAAACTGTTGAATGAGCCTTTAAATTATTTATTAATTTAATAAAAATATGGGCGACTCATTAAGAACTCGCGTTTAAGAAATTTTTTAACTAATGCAGACTTAATATTTTAATGCAGCAGTTGAAAATAAAGTAAATTTAAAGAAATTTGCAGTTAGTTTAATTTGCAATTATTATCTCTCACCATTTATAACCTTTTAAATATATAAATGAAATTAAGCCATCATAGCAAGCGTTTTACCCACTGAACATCTATCTCCTATCAAACCCTACTTATTAAAGTTATAAGTTTCGCTTGTCAAATTAATGCGATTATTTAAAAACTGTCAGCTCCAAATAGTTTTCACGATATGTTTCCTTAGGAACTTCTATGTTCTTACCCTATTTAAAAAGCAAATTATGCATTATTTCGTAGGAATTAAGCAAATATCTTAAACACTATCATTGACAGATTCTTTTAAAATTCACTTTGAAGTGTATAGTACTTAAAGTTATTTCCTCAATTTTAATAGAAACATTTGATTCAGAAATTACTAAAGTAATGGAGGCTAGTAAATAATTTTTTAACTAGACAAAAATTTGAATCTTCAAAAGATTTAACGTTTCGTTACTATTTGTTCCTTAACGTACATGACTATCTATTATAAGATCAATTATAATTAAGAAGCAATGGCACCTAGTTTAAAAATTAAAATATCGGAAGTTTTATTACAAATGTGAAACTTCCTTCCACGGAATGTTTTTGTTAGATCGATAAATTTGTTTTGCATGAATGCGAGATAAAAACTGCGTCTAGACATTGAGTGTATTGAAATGTAGAGATTAACATCTTAAAGTAAATTTACTTATTTACTGATTGAACAATTTTATTAATTTTTAATTAATATTTAAAAGGGTTGCTTTGAAAGAATGAAGATGTTAGAAACTTTTATCTGAACAAGTTACGAAGAGAAAAGAAAAAGTTAAAAGTAATATTTATTTAGCTTGAAAGTAACGGTCAGAAGTTAATATTTTATCTATTTCGGGAAAATATTAATGAGCATCTTTATTATTATCATTAAAATCCCGATGATTTCACAAAAGATTTAAAAATATATAACGGGGAGATAATAAACTATTTCTGATTTTTATTCTATAGAAGTTCTTCTAAATTCATCTTTTTCATACACTTTTATGTCAGAAAAGTATAAGTATTTTCTTTTACAGAGTTTTCGGAGTCTGATTAAAAATTGTCTTTCTTTTGGAACATTTATAATGGCAGAAAAACTCTAATTGAGATACTAATGACCGAGGTACAGTTGCTAAAACGTAGCGCACGACAGCTGACAAAAATTGTGTCAGAATTTTTTTTCAGAAAATGACTTTTTTTTTAAAACCAAGTTTTTCATTTACTTTTGAGGTTATAACTGTCTGAACACAAAAGAATATAAAACTGATTCAAGAAAAATCATTAAGTGATTCTCAAAAATTGCTGCAGTTGTGCACTATAAAAAACGACTTATTTAAACAGTATGCTTTGGAAAATACGACAAAATACCTTATTGTATTTCTTTGGTGTATATTAATTTGTGGAATTTTCTTGTTTGAGTTCATTATTCTTCCTAAGAAAGCAGATTTTTAACGTTGGAAAGTTCATCAAAGTGCTGTTGAAGAAGTTTTATAATTATTCCTTTCTAGAACAGATTTATAAAACATGTCTGTAAGTACTCGACACAAACTATGAAAAATGGATTATACGGTATTTGTACCAAGTATAGATAAATGCGCATTTTAAAGAGAAAAGAAAAGAATTCGTGTTCATATAAATGCTGCTTTTTTATGTATTGATAATAATTCAAAAGTAAGTTTATACAAGCCTGTGAAAGTTCTGCATTTAAACAAAAAGGGAGACTATGGTAAAATTATTTTATTTTTTTAAATTTCAGACAAGCCAATTTTTAAATTAATTTTTATAAATTCTGGACAAACGAAAGTAAGTTAAATCATTTGGAACGCTTTTATTGAGGCAAAATTCTTATTTTTGTTTTTGAATTAAACTTTTAAATTCATTTTTATGCCATAAGAGCTTCAAATTCATATAGACAAAACAGTAAGATTCTACCTTGACAGACACAGACATTTGTAAAATTTTAAATCATATGTCCTTAAAAATCCTCTATTTTTAAATATAAAATTGGACTAATTAGTAAAGTTCTCTCATACCACAGAGAATTAGAAGCGACTATCACAAATACTGACGAGGCAGTTAACACAAATTTAACATTATTTTATTTGTCGATAACGATCTAACCCAATGCTTTCCGGTTTGAAGGATGGCTATATTTAACCACATAGTTAATACATAACTAACATATTGAAATTTTGCCTTAGATAACGTATGAACCTCATGCTTTCTGGCCTGAAGAATGACTATACCTGTTAATGTGAAAACTACACTGTTCAAATGAAATGCTGCTCAGGTCAAGAAAGCTACTTGTTTCATTGTGTAATGTTTCTGGGTAACGAAATGACCTGTTTTGAATATTCCACTTTTGTATCTAAACATGCTTTCGTACCATTGTAGTTATAGTTTCATTTTAGTAGCATACCTAAAACAGCATTTCATTTTTACACTGTGATTGCTATTTTTAATTCAGCCTTATTTTTCAAGGGGCTGCTACTTCAATTTTTTTCGTCTGAGATGTAAGAAATATAAAATGGTTATTATGGTTATTATAAGCGTTAAATAATGATAAAGATCTTATCACAAGGGGTTTGAATACATTATAAGGTTGTTATGGATGAATGATAATCTTGTACCATTTTAAATTTAGTAAAATAAGGAAAATAAACCAAGAAACAAAAGATGAATATTGACGAGGAATATATTTATTTCAAGATATTAATGAAATGAGATGAATAAAAACGCATTTTAATTTTTGTGAAAGAAAAGAATAAAAATAATAACGTAAGAAATTGGGAGAGTAAGTGTAAGGGAAGTCATTAGAAATAACGTCGTCACATCACCGGGATCTTCCGTTGATAAAATACTGACCTCCAGGTTTTAGAATCCAGTATTAAACCTCTGCTTATCCACGTTTAAGAAATAATGTTTGAAGTAAAGATGCTAGGGCATGATATTTATAATAGACGCATCAAGGGGCTTCTCTATCCGTTTCTTAAATTTTTTAAATAGATATATTTTGCTTTTAGAGTCTATTGTGTCGTTAGTCAATAAATAGTCAAATTTTTAGATAAATATTGTATTCTTGATTATGAATATCATGCTGTTAGATCGTCATCATAATGAAAATTTAAAAAAAAATTCCAAACAATGAGAATAATAATCAGTAAGTTGATTATCAATAAGGATTTAATGCAAGTTCCATATTATTTCCTGCATGTTTTAGATGTAAATATTATAGTAATGACTCTTAAGTAAATTAATGCTTTCATTGTAAAACAATGATGTGTTGGCCAGGGTTAAAATTTGTACATTTGGTAAACCAGAATTTTCAAAACTTATGTAAAGAAATTTGCTCTTAAAAATTCTGAGTGGCTCAAACTTAAACTTCTAGAATAATAAATTTAAAAGCCGAACAACAAAAGTAAAATCTGATGGGGAGTGATTTATATTGTTAACGCTGTCAGAAGAATTTTAAAATTTAGAGAAATTTTCTGTTATAAATGAACATTCGATATTTCACTTTCATGGGCTTAACGTTCGATGATTTCATTTCTCGCGAGTTTACAATTCATAATTAAATAAGAATTTATTTTAACTTTAACTACTTCTGGTATACTAAGATTATTGAAATGTATATAACAAGACAACACTGTACTAATTTTGCATGTAAATCTTAAAAATTAAACTGTGATTTGAATACTCCACACATTTTACCTCACGAATCGTTCACGAATTTAAACTGTCTACATAGAAAGTCATATTTGAGTTTGTCAGTTGTTATAAATCCAGAGGAAGAAAAAAAAGGCAGACAGTGTTTTGGAAAGAAATATCTTTTTTTGGTTTCAAAATTGTGCGAGTATGAAAAGAATGTATTCATCTTTTTAAGGAGACAAATGATCTGCCTTTTTTCCAAATTTTTTCGCTCCTTCCTTCTAAAAAAGGATTCATCAATTTACTTTTTCTTGTTCTGTGGGGTTTTTAACCATTAAGATACGTTTCTTTCCTTAAAATTCCTTTTAGTCTAACATGCTCTTATTCCAATATTTTAACTTTCTTATTAAAGTAAATTTTGTGTAATCTTTATATATTTTCGGAGAACTTTTAGAACATTTGCTCTGAAATTCAGAATACATTAATGGATCTTTTCCTGTAAATCTACTTGACAAATTCGTTTTATACTTCCCTGCATAGTAAATAATGTGCTTGTCTGCTATTTCAGTGTGCTGGAATGTTCTTTTTTTCACTTTAGCTCATTATCGGATAGGATGTGATTTCCACACGAGTAAATAGAGTATTTCATGCTTTACTGCTTAGTTTTTTGGCCTCAGACGCAGTTTTTTAACAATACTTTGAAAAAAAATTGAAATTTAGGAAAGGTACAGGCAAGAAATTTTTAAAGTAGGCACACTGTAGATTGTTTTTAAAACGAAGAGTTGAAGTAACATGAATTATTAAGGGGGTCTAGGACAAAAAATTTTCCTATTTTGTATTTAAATACATTTTTTAATGATTTTTATGATTAATGATTTAATGATTTCTAATGATTTTCCTCAAATGCGTGTTTTCCTAAGGAGTATAGCACTTATCCTAAATATACTAAAAATGAATTTGAAATTTTGATTAACAAAAATTTAAAATTTAAAGCTTGTTTAGTTTTCCATATATATCTGCCAAACCAGCAACTTTATTGGAATAATTTTTTACTTTTCTGAGTAGGAAAGATTCCTATGCAGTTGAGATTTAGAATTTGCAAACAATTTATTTAAAACAATTAGCTATTTTTCAAAGAGAAAAAAATTGAACGAGATGTTTGATTATGGGAAAATATTTTTGCAATGTTTTCTCGAAATTGAAAATCTTGATAACAGTTTAATGAAGATAGAATGATCGCTTGCTGTAGAAAATTTCATAGAGATAGCTTGCAAGGAATTTTAGATATATTTTTTTGAAGTTTCCAAATCGCGAAAAACTCCATTCCGAGATAGATTTAAAGAATAGACGTACGGCAAGGTAGGCGCTGATAGTACAGTGCAGCATAAAAATATAGAATCTATGAATGTAATCACCTACTAAACTATTTTGAGAATAAAGCTATTATGAGAATTCAGTATCCCAAACCCCTAATTACGTTGTAGAGGTATAAATAGTAACAATCTTAGATATAGTAATAATTATAGATAGTTACAATCTATCTGATATGAATCATATTCCAAAATACAAACTGTTGGAGTAGGAAAAGAGTTTGAAGAAGACAGTTCTTCACCTCACAGAGGAAATTCAGTAGGCAACATACCAGGCTCAAAGTTTGGAGTTCGGGGTAGAAGTTTAAGGAGGGATTGTGATTTAGCTATTGTAACAATTTTGGGATACAGAGATATCTGAGGTTACTGCAAGGAGATCTGACTTCAAAGAACGATTCGAACACTTGACAAAAATTAAAATTCTCAGAATCTGCAAGTACATATTAAGCCTATGGATATTACCTCGTACACTGATCGATTTAGTCCGTAGAAGGAATTCTCAATATTTAAAACATAAATTCACTGTTTTTATCTTTGAGAGTTTTCGTCATTCACAAAATAATCAGCCTCTTCGAAGGGTTAAATAAAAATAAAGAATAAACAAATATGTCCTACACGACATCCAGTGAGGTTGGCCTCAAACAGAAATCTGGAAATATAGAAGATATTGAAAATAACGCTAAATATTACGTGTCACGGATTATTCAGTATCAAGAGTACCAGACTCGAGACTTTGAGACACGGGTTCGACCACCAGTCTTGGCAAATGGTCATTACAAGTATTTCTCTTTAATAGAAAATGTTTCCATATTATATGAAAAAGTCTAAAGATTAGAAATAACTGCACTAGAATACAGTGAAATAAGGAATGGAACACCAATGAGTAGGCGTACACCATTGTTTTCTCAAACATCACCCTCATCATCATTATTAGTTTCCGTAAGACTTGTAAGTACTCTTAAGTATTATCATTTAACAGAGAATTGATGGAAGTAGTTGAAAATAGCATTTCCTCCAAACATAGCATAGTTTTAACGTTTATAGAGAATTCGAATAGGAGCTAAGAGAGAGTTCGGCAGACATTTCGAATTATTTTGCTGGCAGACGGTCGTTCTGCATATATATATATGTAATGAAATAAGATCAGATTACAGAACTATTAGAATAAGAAATTTATTTCCGAGTGGCTAAACAGACATCTTATCTAATGGAAAGCCAACACCCGAGTGATTCCCGGGGTTTGAGTATAGAGGTATCTGCGGTTGAAGAATTTGCTGACCAAAGATGTTTCTTGCAAGCTGCATCAGTTGTGCAGGACGATCGCCTTATTTGGGCATAGAAAAGTGTGGCTTGCCCAGGGATTGCTGACGCTATGAAAAATATTCCTGGGTTCTTGAATTTGGTAATGCCATCTTAAGCATGGGAAGGAAAGAAAATTTACAGGGGTCAACTTAAATTTTATATCTTTCATATATATATATATATATATATATATATATATATATATATATATATTTATTTATTTATTTATATTTATTTATATTTATTTATACATACATATATATATATATATATATATATATATATATATTTATTTATTTCCATTCATTCAGTTCTACTTTTCATATACATGCTAAGAAAGAGGAAAATCATTTTGGCTTCAAACGATTAAAATAATGCGGTATCATATGATTGTTTTCAATCTTATCTGAAGGATAAGGAAAAATTATTCTTTAGGGTAAAAGTTTTTACAGATCTATTTCTTAAGTATATCGTTTTTTGAACTAACTTAAAGATTATGAAATGTAAATGGTTTGTCTTTTTAAAAAAAAAATTAAAAATAGAAAAATCAACACGATTTTACATGAGTTAGAATTTCAAATAACTGACAGATAATTGTAATTATTACAATCAACCTTATCTATTTATAGTGAAAGGGAAATGTAAGGAAAACTTAATTCTTGTAGAATTTCTTTATGCTTGTTTTACGTCTGTTGCAATAAATGTGTTTTTTATTAATTTAACAGAAAAGTCATGGTCAAAAATGGAAGAGTATCGTGTCATACATCAGGGATGAAGTTATTTAATTTTCTTACTGCCTACAATTCTTGCAATCCGTACTTCAATCTTGTACTCTTTTACTCAAATTCTTAGGTTGATTGCTCTTTTCTCTGTCACAAGTGAGTGGTTCGGAAGGTAATCTCTGATTACCTTTCAGTTGATTTTATCCATAGAAACTCTTATCAAGCCCATCATTAGACCATACATTGTTTCCCCTGACTGTCCATTGTATTTTTTTTATCTTGCTTCGTCAGCACAGATGCTGGTTTTTTCTTTTAATTTTTTCCTTCTGCCGAAATCACGATATAGTATTTCTTTCTTTCTCCAAGACGTATTTTGGAGAACGAGGTCCTGTATGGCCTTTATTTTGAATGAAATATATTGTTGAGTTTTAATAACAATAGCTTTCCACCTTCCAGACAGGAAACTGAAAATTTTTATTGATATATAAAGGAATATTCTACACCTAACTAATATTAAGGATAAAAGGATGTGACTCTGGAGATCAACATATTATGCACTAGGTATACAAATCCCTTAAAGTAGATTACATAAATATGTTGTTCTATAAGATTGTTCCATAAGACCAGCATCTGAACAAAATGCCTGTCAATATACTGATTTGAAAAAAAACACAACTTTTTGAGACTTCAGCAGTAAAAGACACTAGAATGCCAGGACCAGAGGATAAAGATGTAAATAGGATAAAATAAACCCAAAAGAAACTTAAATAGTGCCTGCAACAATAAAAAAATGCTTTTTATGTCTCGCTATGCTAAAGACGATGTGAAATGAAGCACTATTGTGATTATGATTTATTTTTTAGTAATAACGTGAACAATAACTATATTTTACGTTATTTAACTAACAACTTTTTGTAAGAAAAATTAAAATTTTTCTTACTAATATAGTTTTTATATTGAAAACCTTTAGCAAAATTTTTTTTTGCATTAAATTTGTATTATTTTGTATTACAGTTATTCAATGCTTCTAAACAATTTTTTCCATTAATGAAATAGATTTGAACAATTCTATAATTTTTATTTTTCCTGTTTCGATGAATTTTCGTCACTATAATGCTGAATTATTATTAATTCAATAGAAGATAAATTTAGTGAAATTTTATAGATTAAAAAATATTTTAAATATAAATGAGTTTTAGATGATTCACTATACATATACATCTGGGATTCGAAGAGAAACTGAGCGAAAATTCAGTCTTATTTTCTGGTGTGCAAGACTTTCAAATGACAGGAGGATTACTCTCCGTAAGGGATCTATCTGACAAAATACTAGGAGTTCGCTGTTGTGGGCTAAGAAGCTCCCCATTATCTGTGTATGTAACATTTCCGTAACTGACTGACTGACTGACATACAACGCACAGACCAAACCGCTGGACCTAAAGAGCTGAAATTTTACATGGCGATTCTTCTTATGGTGTAAGGGTGCACTCAGAAAGATTTTTGAAAAATTCTTCTTAGATTTTTTTAAATTAAATTTTTAAGCTGTTTTTGCAACTTTTTTTAAGTTTGCATTAAAAATAATAATTTGAGGGTTATAAAATTTATATCACGAGAAAGATCATAAAATGAAATCTTTTTCAAACCTTTTCCTCGATTTTCTGATTTTTGGTGAATTTTTAAACATTAATTTTTAGAATTTAATTTATTAAATGCTAACTGAATGCCACGTGATTTCTTTTTCTGGTACTTTAGTTTACCGTCACGTGCATAACAACTAAATAGACAAAAACAATCTTTTCTTTCTAATGCAGCAGACGATTGAATATTATCCAAAAAAATAAATATCCCTTACGCTTTATATATATATATATATATATATATATATATATATATATATATATATATATATATATATATATATATATATAAGAATAAGATGAAAGAGAAAACCAGTAATAGCTCTAAAGCCACTTGAAGCCAGGAACATCCAACATGTAAAGAAAAGTATGAATAAGGTTTTTGACAGCATTTCTTCATCAGCGGTGTCAATACTGTCTAAAAACCAATGGATTGTTTCTGATGAGTATGATCTATCAAATAAACACACTCAGACACCGTACAATCCATTATTAACAGAAGAATTGAATAATAAATGAATTAAGTTTGAATAAAAGTACTTAACCAAAGAACACCAAGCCTGGCGCTAGTCAGAGTGGAAGTTAAGAACTTGTAACCGCAAGATGACTGACGTCATAAAACTTGCAACCATTGAGGTAGTGTTTACTCAGTTACAGACTTACTTAGGTTACCCTATTTTAAGACTATTATTCCTTTATTTATTTAGTAGTAGTTATTATTTTTATTTTAACCTATTGTTATGTTTAACTTATTAATGCAACAGAACAAACTATTCATTAAAACAAAAACAACCAATTATGTTTTTGGATAGACTTACTGGGTAATTATTACGAGTTAGCACAGCTTTCAAGTCTATAATATGCTTATTCCTATTGTCTTTAGAACATAGCCTATTTATACGAACTAACTGATTTACAATAATGTTATTAAAAACAGATTTATGTAAACAGGTTAGATAATTTTGAAATTTAACAATATTAAAATTATAGTCAGATCTTTTGTCGTATAAGTCAAAAGTAAATTTATTGTTAGTACTTAATTTAATATTAATATCTAGAAAGTTTACATTAATATTATCATGGCTACTTTTAATTAGTTCCAAATTAGGAGGGTAAAAATTTAAGTCTATAGGGTTATTACTTTTATTAATTACTATTATATCATCTATATATCTAAATATATTGTAATTGCTATTTTCTATATTATTAATTTCAAAATAATATAAGTATAAATTAGCTAGCATACTTGAAGAATTACCACCTTGTGGTACACCTTTGGACTGTAAGTATATACTATTATTATGAACTATGTAATTATGTTTAGTTACTAATTCTTGGAGCCTATTGAAACGAGTTAGTTTAATTTCGTTGTTTAAGTATTGAATATTATTTTGTACTAACATTATGATTATCCTATTTAAATCAATTATATCAATATTATTAAATAGATCTTTAAAATCATATGTTACAATATATTTACTGTTATCTAATGTTTGTAGTTTTCTAATTAGATTATAGCTATTATCAATAATACCACAAACACCAGATGTTATATTTTTATAGATTAATTTAAGGTATTTTAATAATAATTTACTTGCTTTTGTAGCATAAGTATTATGACCACAGGTTACTGCTCTAAAAGCAATAGGTGTTTTATGAAATTTTGGAACTAAAGTTATATAAGGAAAATGATAAATGTTAGATGAAATACCTAGTAGTTTATATTTAGCTATGATTTTCTTAATAATAATATTAGTAGTTTCTTTTAATGGCTGAAAAAGATCACTATTTTTTTAAACATATGGCAAAATATTTTTTACAAATTATAGCATAGTTGTTAGCTGCTTTATCTACATAAGTGACTATAAAGTCATCTTGTAATTTTGTAATAGCAGCTTTAAAGTGTTTATAAGGATTATTAATGTTATTACTATTATTGGGTAATTTAGCTTGTACTAGTTTTAGTAAATTAATTTTCCAAGGGTTGAAAGCTTCAGTAGGTACAGAATAATTAATTGCTATTTTGTAAATAAATTTATCTAAATCAGCATTTAAGAAACTAATTATTTTCTTATTATTAGTAGTACTAGGTATTCTAAACTTAGTTCCCAAATTCATCAACTCTCGCAGTGCAACATCTTCCACAATATCCATATTGCCTGTTATTACATGACCATGTGTCGTATCTATATAACTATTGTAAATGGGCAGATGACAAACACAAGTTAAATTTAATGACTCAGAAAAATTTTTGGATACCTGATTATAGTTAAATATACGTCTACCCATAGGCAGAGTATATTTAAAGGCACGTTTTATTTTTAATTCTTTTATAGGAAACATATCATGAAGTTTATCAAATATACTATTAAAGTTTATATTATTAAGTTTAAGGTTAGTAAAATTTAGTACACAATATGTGTTATTAGCTGAATTTTGTTTTTTATATAAGTTTATTTTTAAATGTTTTGCCCGTGTTAGTATTAAATCATATACCAGATGCTGATAATGATAATTCTTTAATATATATATATATATATATATATATATATATATATATATATATATATATATATTCCATCAATTGTATACATTGATCGTCGAATTTATTATAAATATATATATTTATTTTTTTGGCATTAATTGCATACATTGACCGTTGTTTTTATTTGAATGTACTCCGTAACGAAGCGCGGGTTTTCAGCAAGTTAAGGATATTTACTAAGATGAACACTCTTTGGTGAACATTTCATATCTCTAAGTATTCTCCTACAGTGATATATCTGCAACCAAAACTGAAAGACAAAGTAAAGCGATCGAAATGCATAATTTTTTTTAATAGTCATGCCCGATATCGAGAGTTAACTATTCGTTCCCTGTTATGAAACTATTATGCTAAAATAAAGTAGAATTAAGGGGACAAATAACCTTCAATCTCAATTTTTTAAAAATCTCAATTGGTAAGTATGTACAAAATGACAATAATTAATGATCTTTTTTACTACACTGAAGACCATTAGAATTCAAAATAGAGATTTTTTGTCAAAATATTGCCTCTTTTACAATTCATTTTTCAAAAAATTCTAACATTATTCAAAATGCTCCATGCGCATTCTATATAATTAAAAAAACCTTATTTTTTTTAACATAAGTTTACCATATCTTTAAAAACAGAATTGTGCATTGATTCTATTCCTGTATGAATCCAAAGTCTTAAATAACTAGTTTTTTTATTATGCCTGTTATTTTTTATGTTTTTGCATGTTTTTAATTTATTTCATGGTTTAAAAATTTGAAACATATTTGATATTTCAAAGAACTATGCACAGTTTTATGAAAAACACTTCAGTTAACAACCCTGAGAAATTTGGAAGAAATTTTGAAACAATCAATGAGCATGGATAACTTTGAAAAAGTTTGGAATTTTCGAAGATTTTTTTAAAAAACAGGTCTTATTCTTCCACAAAATACTTATTTATGAATTCTTCACGAATTCAATGCAGTAAAAAATAATCTTAATTACACTCATGTTGTATATTAAGCAAAATATTGAAAATTTAAAAAGCGAGATTCAAGGTCCCTTGTCCCCTTAAAGAGTTTGGAACTAATTTAACTTTAAAATAAGAATATGTAGAAGTTATTTTAAAACTATTTGCATATTTTTTCTGTTTGCCTTTAATTTCATTAACTGTAGAAAGTATTAAATTGCCCTCGCATTAACACATTTAGAGACAAGAGGAACCCGTTACCATTCCTTCACAGTCACGGAAAGTTATTAATTCAGAGGTTAGGGTTTGTTAGCATGGGGAAATGCCAGCTGGCATAATTTTAAACGTGCGCACAAAACTCAAAAATTTCCTCACATGAGCCGTTTCTGGTAGAAATTGCGGAGATTCTGGTAGAAATGCAGCTCCCATCAATCTCTCCCAATGTGAATCCTATTGAGTGTATGCTAAGAAAACGAACTGCATCACTTCAGTCCCCAATAATGATTACATCGAACATGATCTCAATTGAACTGCAGGAATAAAATCAATGCTCATATAAGTCAAGAATAAACTTATTGAAAACATGATAAATCAACTTGAGGTTTAAATAATTGCAATAAATAAACATGTCCATTATTATTGCTCTTGTACAAGCGATTTACAATTTTTTTTAAATCCAAACGCAACAATTACGTTTTAGGATATTATTACAAAATGCAAAATTCATGTATTGTTAATTTTTTTTATTTATCTGTTACTAAATTTGCATTACTCTGCTACCCTACCACATTAAGTTTTCTTTCATGTCCACGATTGGCTAACGAAATGTAGTTCATATATATTTAACTATAAAATAAAACCTCTCTAAAATATTAAGAGGGTTTTTTTTGTCTTTTTTAAGAATACAACCCTAAATTTTATGAATAAAGAATTTGCTGTTAAAAATTTCCATGCAACTTTTTAAACAGCGAATCTTAAACACGATTTTCGTTTTTCAATAAAAAGCACTGCCTGTAAGACATCGCATGTAACAAAGGTTACTAAGACGACAAAAATTGTTAATGAGGCTATTTTTAATGTTATTTAAGAAAGTATTTTGATAAGAATGTAATTAAATTGTTTCACCAGAAGAAAAAAAAATTCAACAATCCTACTTTAAAAGAGCAAAAGAATGTAAAAGTCTGAAGTTTAATTATTTAGATATAGAGGGATTGTGAATTTAAATAAAATAGAATGAAAAGGTTGGATTTCCGTATGCCTGTAAATTAATCACTGACTTAAAACTTAACTTTTAAGGGGTACTTTTAAAAGTTATCTTTCCTAATTAAATGGTGAATGTAATTATTATGACTAAAATTATAAAATTAGAAGTATTACTTATTTAACAAACATATCCTATCAAAAATAAATTCGAAATAACATGCATTTACCTTTTTACCTTTTACACACGCACACACAACTCTCTCTCTCTCTCTTTATATATATATATATATATATATATATATATATATATATATATATATATATATATATATATATATATATATATATATATATATATATATATATACACTCATGGACAAAAAAATTAGCTCACAAAGAAATAATTGCGGGATCGTAACGAAACTTGCAATGAAGGTACATGTCGGGGAAATATGCAAATGATTAGAAATGCAGCGTGATTGCGCATTACGTATAGCCGGTAGAGAGCGTTGAACATCGTACTCTATGGAGTATAAAAAAGGTAACCAAAGCTTGTTTGAGTGTGCTGAATCATTTACAAAGGAAGAGCTGAGATAGACATGCCATTATTCCGTGTTCGAAGACAATATAAGCAGTTGTCGCAGTTTGAGAGGGGGAGAATCGTTGGGATGATGGAAGCTGGGTGGTCAGCTAGGCGAGTAGCTCGTCAATTAGGCCGCTCTGATTGTGTTGTGAGGAGGTGTTGGGACCAGTGGACCCGAGAGATGTCATGTACACGAAGACCAGGCTCAGGACGCCCTCGACAGACCAGTCGTCGAGAAGACCGCCACATCGTCAGAAATGCACGCGTACAGCCAACTGCTTCATCAGCCGCCATCCAGGCACAGGTAGCACCTTCACTAGTGGCCTGTGTGTCTTCTCAAACCATACGAAGGCGCCTGGCTGAAGGACAGTTGGTATCGTGGCGCCCATTACGTGTGCTGCCCTTGACGCCCACCCATCGACACCCCCGTTTGGAGTTTTGCCGCGCACAAGGAAACTGGACTGCAGCGGAATGGAACCAGGTCGTCTTTAGCGACGAATCCAGATTCAATCTCGGCAGTGATGCCAATCATGTTCTTGTGTGGAGAGCCCGTGGTGAACGCTTCAATCCTGCCTTTGCTGTACAGCGACACATCGCTCCCACAGCTGGTGTGATGGTATGGGGTGCCATTGCCTATAATACACGGTCACCCCTAGTATTGTTCCGTGGCACCATGACAGCCCAGCTGTATGTTCATGAAATCCTGCAACCACATGTGTTGCCACTCATGCAACGGCTCCCAGGAGCCATTTTTCAACAAGACAATGCTCGGCCTCATACGGCAAGGGTGTCACAAGACTGTCTCCGCACTGTTACTACCCTTCCTTGGCCTGCCCGATCCCCAGATTTGTCTCCAATCGAGCATATCTGGGATCATTTGGGACGACGAGTTGGGCATCCCACGAGTTTGAACGAACTAGAGGCAAGGTTACAGCAAATATGGAACGAAATGTCTCAAGACATCATACAGAACTTGTATGACTCAATGCCCGATCGTATCGCATCGTGCATTCGCGCTAGAGGGGGGTCCAATACTCCACAGAGTACGATGTTCAACGCCTTCTACCGGCTATACCTAATGCGCAATCACGCTGCATTTCTAATCATTTGCATATCTCCCCGACATGTACCTTCATTGCAAGTTTCGTTACGATCCCGCAATTATATCTTGGTGCGCTAATTTTTTTGTCCATGAGTGTATATATATATAAAAGAAACGTACCAAAACTTTCAATATTTTTAATGCCTATAATAGGATGAACAGAAATAAGATAATTTTTTTTTAAGTACGAGGACGCAAATTTTGAAGTACAAAAGAAGATGCTATTGCATTTAAATCGCGTTAGAGGGGTCCAACAGAGTATTAACTCCTCCGTTCTTTTGCCTTTTTCTCTGAAATAAATTATCCTTTTTCTTTGATTTTCTTATCATTTACTTATATCAAAGTAGTCATTAAGTATGTAAAATTTCGTTTCATTTTGACGACTCCTTATTGATGCGCTAATTTTTTCGTCCATGAGTGTATATTTATATATATATATATATACAGAGGCTGTTCACACATTTTTAGACGATGTATATTGTATTCACAAAACTAAATTACATAAAATTCTTGTGTTTTAAATGGTCTATTTGACATCCCTTATTCTGAACTGTCTTTCGACACCGCAATTTCCTGAATAATAATGCCTTTTGAAGTGTCAGAAGAGGTTTTCTA
Source organism: Dolomedes plantarius (assembly GCA_907164885.2). Lineage (NCBI taxonomy): Eukaryota > Metazoa > Arthropoda > Arachnida > Araneae > Dolomedidae > Dolomedes > Dolomedes plantarius. Next base: position 30,344,200 of record OU015494.1, read on the forward strand.
TCCCATTCCTCCTGAACAGCTTTCCAGAGTCCTGTAAGGGTTTTGGGACTACATTTGGATAATGCAGATTTTAAAAGTCCGAAAGCACAAAATTCCATATGTGATACATCGGGAGATTTAGTAGGGATATCAGTGAAGGGTATGGCCTTGATACCAGTTTTTTGTTCCATTTCTTTTAGGAAATTTACATTGGATTTTGATGTGTGACTGCTAGCTTTGTTCTGATGGAGTCTCACAGATTGATGGCACTGTGGGTAAAGCGATGGTATTTCATTCAGAAAAATTGGCGATAAAATATGTTCCTGATAGTATTTGGAGTTAATCTTGACATTTTATTCGACTCTCTTTATTTATAACTTTCCATTATAAGAAAAACCAGCTACAATCATGAATCCCTTAGAAAAACTTTCTTTCTATTCTTTGAACCATGTACTTAAAAATGTGTTTCTCCCCTTTTATGATAATAAATGGCTCTTTTTTTTGATGCAATCATTTAAATACACCCATGATTCATCTGTTGTGACAATTGTTTTCCATTTTTCTTTGGATAAGTGTTTCTCATATAGAATTCTGCAGCGTGTCCTGCGTTCAGCGATATGATTTGGAAAAAGACGATGCACATTGTGTTTTTTCGCTTTCTTAAAATTTAAATCAACGTTTATCATTTTGTTTACAGTGGACACCGAGCATTTTAATGATTTTGCAACTGTCCTTTGACTAGGGGGATTTTCTTTTAACATTAAACAACGTACCTTTGCAATAGTCGAAGATGTCCGTTTTTTCCTTGGATACTAGTTTGGAATTTTTGTCCCACTTGTGATTCCGATTTGACGTTTTTTTCCTTTCTTGTTGACGATATTACCTATCGACGCTTTAGATATCACAAAACCATGACTCTCACGTCGTTTTCGGATAACGGAGTATGCATATTTCTCTTTGGAAAGAGCATAAATGTAGCCTTCGAACCACTTGTTTGTTAAAAACGCCATTTTGAATAAAAACAAAACTTTCAAGCCGCAGACGATAATTTTGACTTTTAAAAACATAGTACAATTGCAATTATTTCTTTTGCAGCAAACAACTTTTTATTACCGCTTACCAAAATCGTCTACAAAAATGTGCGAACAGCCTCTGTATATATATATATATATACACACACATATATATATATATATATATATATATATATATATATATATATATATATATATATAATGTATGTACATATATATATATATATATATATAATGTATGTACATATATATGAAATAAATTTCAAACCCTTTTCATAATTTAACACGCCCTTTCCAAATTCTTTCATCTTAACGCAACAGAACACAGTCCTTCAATCCTGATTGTGACCTATATCCAGCCAATGTAAATCTATTTTCCCCCTTAAATGCCACATGCGGAAACCCTTATATAATCGTTATATAAGTCGAAAAGATCTAGAAGCTTGGCGAGAGCATCTTCCGATATGACGTGCTAGAGTCATGTGTTCGCTTCTAGCTAATTAAAAGGTCAGTGTGCCTCTATCTGGGAGATCTGGCGTCCTTTTCTGTAGGCTTTGTGTCCGAACCAGCAAACTAACATGACGCGAGTTTGAGCACACACGTCATGTTAAAATACGTCGCGGGCGTTGCGCCGTCGGGAGTCTTCCCGAAATGTGACTTGTACGAGTTAATGTCTAACTAGATTTCCAGGGAATAAAACTGTATCACGGTCAAATAGCCTCTTTTTTTCTGGCATCGGATTTTATTTGACTCTACATTGCGATTGCCTCCACTCGTCGACCACTTCTGCTATTTAATGCTCTGACGACTAGAAGTACTAGGACTTCCTAATGTGAATTGAGGTCTCCTACCTGATACCTGGAATAGTTCGAGTTTACCTGCGCAGTTGAACATCACACCGTCAAGGGTATTGCACACACACACACACACGCACATATATATATATATATATATATATATATATATGTGTGTGTGTGTGTGTGTGTAAGTAATATACCCATTACATAAGGTCCTTAAAAGTAACCTGAAAGGATTCGGGTCGTATCGTTTATTAGAGCGCCAAAAGTACATCCGTCCATTCCAGATGACGGCTCGGAAGTAATATCACCCTTCAACATTAAACGCGAGGACGAGGGAGACATGTGACTATTATCTGTAGGGTCAGTAGATTTTGGAGCTCGCGATGCTAACCCACTCCTGACTCCAGACGTATACACATGTAGAAATGCAAAGGCATGCGATTTATGGGAAATTCTGTGGCTAAGGTTTTAAGGCGATGAATTAGTATTACTGGGGATTGGATTTAGGAAAGGGAGTTTAAATGCTAGAATTGAGGCCATAATATATATATATATATATATATATATATATATATATATATATATATAAAATATTAAAAATCTAGTAATTTCTTAATTAAACACTCTTACCATTTAAAAACTATTAATTCCTCACTTTAGTATTCAAAATTACATATTCCGTTTTAATCTCTTAATTAGTTAACTTCCCTTGGGCATTCGTGTTAAATTCCAAAAGATATTCCAAATTTTAGTATTATCGTCCCATTAAAACTTAGATAAAAAAACCTGGCGATTTTATTCAAGATGGCTGACTTTTTAACGAAATTAAAAGGTGCGCGGCTTGGGGGTGTAAAAAATTCAGCTTTGCACATAAACAACAACTTTTATCCAATCAGCCATTAAGTCACACCTCCCTGTCACGTGATGAGATGAACTTATAAAACTATCTGATGTCTAAATTTAGACACACTCTGTAATATTTTGCCTGCCACGAAAAATCCGGCGGAGGGACCGGTGAATTTTAATAAATATGACGTTCACGAAATTTTGTGCCAACGTCTGATTCTTTCGGCCAGAGTGGCGTCCAGTAATCCAGCGAACTAAAATGCTTTCACAGTGGTATGGGGTTGCGGCATCTTCAGTGCAATGACCGGCGGCCATTCTCCCCACGTCACACACACACACACACACACACACATATATGTATATATATATATATATATATATATATATATATATATATATATATATATATATATATATATAGATATATATATATATATATAGATATAGATATAGATAGATAGATAGATAGATAGAGAGGTGATCATTAGAAAATAATTTGTTTCAATTGAGATTTTAGGAAATGTAATAATTGCTATTCCTCTCTTTAATCATAAAATTTATTGTTATCTTTAAAGTCAGAACAGTTTAGTCGTCTGTTAAGTATATGTAGTTTTAATAGCCTCTGAAAGTTACTTTATCATTGCAGTTATTTCGATCAGTTTAAGGGAGATCCATAGTTAAGATAAAATTTTTAAACAGCATCGACCTATGCAAATAATCAACTGCATTAATTGTGTTTACACTCATGATTTATAACGCAATTTATAGTTAGTGGACTACAAAATGCAGATGTAGGCATGAAAATTTCGGTATCTCTAGAGACTTCGTTCGATAGTGTTTCGTGTAGGATAAACTACAAGTTGTGGATCATGGATTAAATTTAAACCTCTTGTATTCCAATATCCGAAAGCTAGAGAATGCTTTAAAGTTTGGTATTCACTGGGTTTTGAAGCAAAAGTAACGCCGGTAGCACAGAATAATCCGAGATTTGATTTTAGCAGAGAGAGTGGGAGTGGGGGGGGGGAGAAAAAATACGAAATTCTGCATAGACCTTGACTAAAGATCGTATTAAAAGAGGCTGAAGCTTAAGTTAATACATATAATACATATATGTGATTTAAATACAATAGCATCTTCTTTTGTACTTCAAAATTTACGTCCTCGTACTTAAAAAAAATTTATCTTATTCCTGTTCATCCTATTATAGGCATTAAAAATATTGAAAGTTTTGGTACATTTCTTTTATATATATATATATATATATATACACTCATGGACAAAAAAATTAGCGCCCCAAGAAGGAGTCGTCAAAATGAAACGAAATTTTACATACGTAATGACTACTTTGATGTAAGTAAATGATAAGAAAATCAAAGAAAAAGGATAATTTATTTCAGAGAAAAAGGCAAAAGAACGGAGGAGTTAATACTCCGTTGGACCCCCTCTAGCGCGAATGCACGATGCGATACGATCGGGCATTGAGTCATACAAGTTCTGTATGATGTCTTGAGACATTTCGTTCCATATTTGCTGTAACCTTGCCTCTAGTTCGTACAAACTCGTGGGATGCCCAACTCGTCGCCCCAAATGATCTCAGATATGCTCGATTGGAGACAAATCTGGGGATCGGGCAGGCCGAGGAAGGGTAGTAACAGTGCGGAGACAGTCTTGTGACACCCTTGCCGTATGAGGCCGAGCATTGTCTTGTTGAAAAATGGCTCCTGGGAGCCGTTGCATGAGTGGCAACACATGTGGTTGCAGGATTTCATGAACATACCGCTGGGCTGTCATGGTGCCACGAAACAATACTAGGGGTGATCGTGTATTGTAGGCAATGGCACCCCATACCATCACACCAGCTGTGGGAGCGATGTGTTGCTGTACAGCAAAGGCAGGATTCAAGCGTTCACCACGGGCTCTCCACACAAGAACACGATTGTCATCACTGCCGAGATTGAATTTGGATTCGGTGCTAAAGACGACCTGGTTCCATTCCGCTGCTCTCCAGTTTCCTCGTGCGCGGCAAAACTCCAAACGGAGGCGTCGATGGGTGGGCGTCAAGGGCAGCACACGTAATGGGCGCCACGATACCAACTGTCCTTCAGCCAGGCGCCTTCGTATGGTTTGAGAAGACACACAGGCCCCTAGTGAAGGTGCTACCTGTGCCTGGATGGCGGCCGATGAAGCAGTTGGCTGTACGCGTGCATTTCTGACGATGTGGCGGTCTTCTGGACGACTGGTCTGTCGAGGGCGTCCTGAGCCTGGTCTTCGTGTACATGACATCTCTCGGGTCCACTGGTCCCAACACCTCCTCACAACACAATCAGAGCGGCCAAATTGACGAGCTACTCGCCTAGCTGACCACCCAGCTTCCATCATCCCGACGATTCTCCCCCTCTCAAACTGCGACAACTGCTTATATTGTCTTCGAACATGGCGTAATGACATGTCTAACTCATCTCTTCCTTTGTAAATGATTCAGCATACTCAAACAAGCTTTGGTTACCTGTTTTATACTCCACAGAGTACGATGTTCAACGCCCTCTACCGGCTATACGTAATTCGCAATCACGCTGCATTTCTAATCATTTGCATATCTCCCCAACATGTACCTTCATTGCAAGTTTCGTTACGATCCCGCAATTATTTCTTGGTGCGCCAATTTTTTTGTCCATGAGTGTATATATATATATATATATATATATATATATATATATATATATATATATATATATATATATATACAGTATGTCCACTAAAGTCCCTTCCCACCCTCTTAACTTCGGAACGGCTGCTGTTATATTCATAAAAGTGATGTCTAGGTGTAGTAAAGTAGCCATGCGCTACTGAATGAAACCACCAACGCGCCACCTGGTGAAAAACTGCGGAGTTAGCATTCCTATCTTGAAAACGAAACGAGATAGGGAAAAAAGTGATTTACAAAGTTGTAGAAAATCATCGATTTGGTACGAAAAGACACCTTGTGGACATTAATGAGAAGACTACAACGGTTAAACCGCGTATTTGGTTTTTTGCCATTTCCTACACTGTGACGTGACAAAAGGATCCGAGAAGGAAAAAAAACTAATTTTAGCAATATACCTTTATTTGAGATGTTCAAACTTCTCACCGTCAGTTACAATACACATTTGGATCCTCGTTTGAATCTCACTTTGCACACGTTGGAGCATAGAGCGTGACACGTTCGCACAAGCTTCCGTAATTCGTCGTTTAACGTCCTGCAATGTTTGTGGAGGGGTCGCATAGACTTGCTGTTTCAGGTATCCCCACAGGAAAAAGTCCAGTGGAGTCAGATGAGGCGAACGTGGAGGCCACTCTTCGAAACCGCCATACCCAATTATTTGGTCCCCGAATTCCTTGACGAGGTACTGCTTCACTGGAGATCTCAGCTTCGGAATACTCAGCCATGACTTCGAGCATCAACATACCACAACCCCAAGAAGATGTCTCTTTTATAGCTGTCTCAGGTGAACAGGCGTGACGTTTCTTACGTATTTGCATACTGCAAAAATTTCGAACACCAAGCGCAAGTTGCGTTGAGTTGATGCGACACTATTTTACACGATCTACGTATTGTCTACTCTGTTTATAAAGACAATCAGTACAAGGATGAAACCCTCGAGGTTTGAACCGCGGTCCTTTTGATTGGGGATCAAAAGCGATATGCTACTGTGCACATTGCGGTGTCGTGTTTTGCCTAAAAGAAAATCTTTTCTCCTTTCGTTAAAGTTTCGTGACGTCACAGTGTAGGAAATGACGAAAAAACAAATGCGAGTTTTAACCGTTCTATTCTTTGCATTAATGTCCACAAGATATCTTTTCGTACTAAATCGATGATTTTCTACAACTTTGTATATCCCTTTTTTTCTCTATCTCATTCCGTTTTCGAGATAGGAATGCTAACTCCGCAGTTTTTCACCAGGTGGCGCGGTAGGTGGTTTCATTCAGTAGCGCATGGCTACTTTACTATACCTAGACACCACTTTTAGGAATATAACAACAGCCGTTCCGAAGTTAAGAGGGTGGGAAGGGACTTTTGTGGGCATACTGTGTATATATATATATATTATTCCAATGCGGAGGCCTTGTCCTTAGACATTTGCCATTATCACCGCGGTATTGCTAGTTTCTTTATTATGGGGGCACCATATGGGTGGGCCAGCTTCGCCCTCTATGATCCGGTTACGTAATTTTTAACCGAGAAAAGTGACGAGACCGGAAACACTTCACCCCGCACCTCAAAAAGAAAATTTGAAAACTTGGAGGACCAGCTGCCGTTAGTATACACGACAATGGATTTGTCAGCGACCGGTATAGAACCAGGGAAGTTCAGATCACTGGCTCGCTGCCTTTGCCAACCGGACCACTGCGGCCTAAATAAATAAATAAATAAATATTAAATAATAAATAAATATAAAAAATAAATATTAAGTAAAAAAAATTAAAAAATATTAATTAAAAACATTAATTAAAAAATAAATATTTATTAAATAAATATTAAATATTAAAGAAATAAATATTTATTAAATATTCATTAAATAAATAAATAAATGAATGAATGAATGGGATGAATTTCAATCGTTTTCCTTCATTAACTTTGTCCTACCACAATAAAGCATTGTCCCTCAATTTGATCTAAATACCAAATTAATCTGTTAGTTTTCCCCTTAAGCAAGCCACGCGCCTACATAATTATATAATTTTGAACCTCGTAGAACTTTCGAACGATCACCCCATATGACGCGTTAAAGTCAGGTGCTAATTCTAATCAATTAAAGTTCAGCACGCCTGTACCTCATGGCCGTGAACCTAGAGTTTTGGGTCTTTGTGTGTTTGCTACGGGTCTGGTAAGATGTTTGCTTTTGTGCGCGCCGCGTCCCCTTTCTCCTGTAAATGCCGATCCCGACAGAGGCCGGAATAGGCCATAATGTACGGATTAATGTTCAGCAACGATGGTGTGTAACTGTATGACGCTCCCCGGAAATTCCTGAAAATTAAAATTAAGTTGAACTGAGAACGCCTCTTCCTTTCTGGTGGTGGACTTTAGATTATTATTCGCCGTGTTAGCCACTCGTTACTGATGCCAGCTACGACTACACCCCGCCCTGTATTCCATTGCCTATTTCCCCGTGAACCCAGCCACGACTTGAGCCAGATCCGAAGTACTCCAAAGCACGAGGCGGGACCTGTCGTGGCAAATGAAGTTACAAGCCTGTTGAGCTTCGCCCTGTCAAGGATCTTACAAAGAATCGGCATCGCCCCGCCTTAGCTTTCCTTACACACACACACACACACACACACACTGACTGCTGGCTATTAAAATTGCAACACCATGAAAGACGTATGATACAAGCGTCAAAATCGCATAAACGGAAGAAAATGCTGGAAAATGCAAATGATTAGCATTTAAGCGCAATCGAACGATGCATCAAGGAGCAACGGCATTTCAAACTCTGTATAAAAGGAAAGTTACGCAGCGGATTTCTCATTCGAAAATCGCATTTGAATGTTGGTTGTTTGTAAGAAGATAGTGTTATACCTCGTATAAGAAGGAGAAACGACAACCAGCACGTGTCGCAATTCGATAGCGACAGGATCGTGGCCTATCAAGAGTGCGGTTTATCATTCCGCGAAATTGCTACTTGCATTGGTCGGAATCTAACGACTGTCATGCGAATATGGAATAGATGGATTAAAGAGGGTCATACTGAACGCCATGCAGAATCTCAACGGCCTCCCGCCACTAACTCCCGAGAGGTCATGTCGGCCTTGTAGGATCGTGCAGCCCCTTCACGGACCTTGAGTCAGGAAATGGGCTTGTTTGCAGCACAACAAGTATCCCCTGGACAGTGCGACGAAGTCTGGAACAACAAGGATGGTCTGCAAGGCGACCATTATTGCCGCTTCCCTTGACACTGCAGCATAGAGACGCGCAGTGACAGTGGTGCACCCAACGACAAAACTAGATACAGGAGAGGCACCACGTCATCTTTTAGAACGAGTTCCGGTTCTGCGTGCAGCATCATGATGGACGTATCCCTGTCTGGAGGCACCGAGGAGAACGCATGTGGTCTGCTTACAATCGATATCGTCATACAGGTTCTGAACCTGGTGTGATGGTATGGACAGCTATTGGGTACACGACACGAACACCTCTTGTCGGTAATTTGAACAGCCAACGTTACATTTCTGAGATCTGTGCCCTATTTTCGTGGCCTCGGAGACGTCCTTTTTCAAAAAGTTAACGCAAGACCGCTTGTTGCCCGTCGTGTCCTTACCTACCTCGATACAGAGGATGTTCAACTGTTGCCCTGGCCAGCACGTTCTCCAGATCTCTCCCCCCATTGAAAACATCTGGTCATGGGTTGATGAGAGACTGGGCCGCTACCGCTCTCCAGCCACTATGATTGATGAAGTGGGGCCTACACTTAAAGCAGCATGGAATGATTTGCCCGTATCTGTCGTTCACGCCAAGTTCGACTCGATGTCTAATCGGGTTTGAGCCGTTTTAGCTACCAGAGGCAGCAGCTATGTGTACTAATTTCGGACCCTGTATACCCCCAAATTTCCTACAAATTTAATCATGTTTTCTTCCTACTATGCTGTATACATACAATAAGTTAAGTTTTTTCATTTGATTTCCTTCCTGGTGTTGTGGTTTTAATGGCCAGCAATATATAACGGGTGGTCATAAAGAAACTTTTCCGATATATGGACCTCTAGCGGCCGTTCCGTTCAACCGATTAAGAAGAGATTTCAGATATAGTTATTCAGAGGTATGAGCGCGGAAGTCTGAGAACGGCAACACAGTGACGCTCATGGTTACGGTTATCGGTACAGAAATTCGAAATTTTCAGATGACAACGCCTACTTTTTCCCGTCGCAAAATGCTCAGCGCATGCGAAAACCATAAAAATTGTTGGAACGGTACGTGTATCGCAAAAAACGGACGCGTTATGCACTCACAAAAAACAGCTCTGCGAACGGCCAACAAAGGGTCGTTCCACATCGGGATGCACGGAGGAAATTTGCATATGACAGAGGCATGAAACAAATCACAGAACGCCGTTAGCCAGATATTCAGCGTAGAAAAACCGATAAAAAGCTCTGATCCTGTTTTTGTTAGCCATTCGCAGAGATGTTTTTTGTGCGTGCATAACGCGTCCGTTTCTTGTGATACACATACCGTTCCAACGCATTTTAGGTTTTCGCATGCGCTGAGCATTTTGCGATTGAAAAAAGTGGGCGTTGCCATTTGAAAATTTCGAGTTTATATACCTAAAAGCCGTAACCGTGATCATAACTTGTTGCCGTTCTCAGAATCTCGAGCTCATACATCTGAATAACTATATCTGAAATCTCATCTCGATAGGTTGAACGGAACGGCCGCTAGAGGTCCATATATCATTTTTGTAGGCCGTTCGCAGAGTTGTTTTTTGTGCGTGCATAACGCGTCCGTTTTTTGTGATACACGCACCGTTCCAACGCTGCTTAAGGTTTTCGGATGCGCTGAGCATTTTGCGATGGGAAAACATGGGTGTTGCCATTTGAAAATTTCGAGTTTCTGTACCTATAACCGTAACCGTGAGCGCCCTTGGTTGCCGTTCACAGAATCCCCAACCCATACTTCTGAATAACTCTATCTGAAATCTCATCTCGATCGGGTGAACGGAAGAGCTGCTAAACGTCCTAAATCGGCAGAGTTTCTTTATGACCACCCGGTATATGTGTGTGTGTGTATCTATATATATAAAAATGGTTGTATGTGTGTATGTTCCAGCATCACTCTGGAACGCCTGGAGCAATTTCAACCAAACTTGGTGCACATATCACTTACAATCTGGTAAGAAACACTGGAGGGGTAAGACACCCCTAGCACCCGTAGGGAGGGAGGGGTGCAGGGGACACATGTAAAAATAATCGAAAATGACTGATATAAGCGTGGAATCCATAGTTATCGGGATCGCTGAGATTAATCGTGACACTCCCGTTGCCGTCTATGTGAAAGTTCAGCCTCCCATCAGCATTGGGGGAGAGGGGGAAGAAGGAGTGAATATAAGATGTTCAAAATACCGAGAGTAGTGTCGAATCCATAGTTTTTGTGTCGCTGAGATGAATAGGGCCCTCCCGATGCCGTTTAAGTGCCAGCACAGCATCCCATAACCATTGGTTGGGGAGAAGGGGTAATAAAAATTTCAAACTGACCGAGATTAGTGTCGAATCCGTAGTTTTCGGAGTCACTGAGAGGAATATAGGAAACAAAAAATGTTGTTTATAAATAAGTTTTGAGTTAAATGAATAATAGAGTGAATTTGTAATTTTTCTTTATCATTTGCATACTGTACTTACTTTAAAATATATGTAAATTAAATTACTTAGATTTTACACTATAGGTAGAATCCATTCATTTTCCTGTGAAATAAAAAAATTGGGATAAATAAATACCCTTGCAACGCCGGGCAAATAGATAGTATATATATATATATATATATACACACTTATGGACAAAAAAATTAGCGCACCAAGAAATAATTGCGGGATCATAACGAAACTTGCAATGAAGGTACATGTCGGGGAGATATGCAAATGATTAGAAATTCAGCGTGATTGCGCATTACGTATAGCCGGTAGAGGGCGTTGAACATCGTACTCTGTGGAGTATAAAACAGGTAACCAAAGCTTGTTTGAGTGTGCTGAATCATTTCCAAAGGAAGAGCGGAGATAGACATGCCATTACGCCGTGTTCGAAGACAATATAATCAGTTGTCGCAGTTTGACAGGGGGAGAATCGTCGGGATGATGGAAGCTGGGTGGTCAGCTAGGCGAGTAGCTCGTCAATTAGGCCGCTCTGATTGTGTTGTGAGGAGGTGTTGGGAAAAGTGGACCCGAGAGATGTCATGTACACGAAGACCAGGCTCAGGACGCCCTCGACAGTCGTCGAGAAGACAGCCACATCGTAAGAAATGCACGCGTACAGCCAACTGCTTCATCGGCCGCCATCCAGACACAGGTAGCACCTTCACTAGGGGCCTCTGTGTCTTCTCGAACCATACGAAGGCGCCTGGCTGAAGGACAGTTGGTATCGTGGCGCCCATTACGTGTGCTGCCCTTGGCGCCCACTAGGGTGGAACGAAAAAAACCCTTTTTTTAAAATTTTAATATGCTCTAGTTTTCAAAAGTTGCCTTTTAACAAAATAAAGACGGAAATTAAATATTAGCGTAATTGTGCATGTTTTCAGTTAGCGCACGAAGGGCAAGCTTTTGGTTTTTATTAAATTTTTGACCAATTTCGCAATTATTTTGAAATTGAATACACTTGTAGTACAAAAAAGTAGTAAAATATGTAATTTAAACATTCTTTTTAGTGAGGAGACCTGCTAAACTGATTATATAATACGTTTTACTTCATAAAAATAGTACACATAAAGGCACTTAAGGACGAGGCACTTAAAAGTCACTCGAACATCACGGTGGAAGGAAAAATAGTTTTTCGGAATTTCAATATGTTCTAGTTTTCAAAAGTTGTCTTTTAAAATTAAAATTAAGAATATAAAATCTTTTTGCTCAACTAAAATATTTTCAAGTGTCGCAAAGGGCTTAAAATGGATATTTCTATGAAAAAGTAATTATATTTGTATTTTTTGTTAAATTCTTTTATAATATATTAAAATAATGTATATTTTCTGTAAATAAAATATTCAAAATATGATATTTTGACAGAAAACTTGCATATTCTAAGTATTTCTAATTTTTAGATGCCATAACGGAACAACTGATTTTGTGGAATTTCGCGATTTTCATCATATTAATTTTACAGTAGCATATTCTTATAATACACATTGGAATGAAAGAAAAACAATTTTTAATTGACGGAGCTTAGTTAAAATAAGCAAATCACACTTATTTAGAAAAATATTAATGTAATGTCTATAAAGTTCTTTTGAAAAAAATATTCATGCTTTTCAAAAGTCCATAGTAATCACACTTGGTTTCCATTACTTATTTCACTGACACATTGAATTGTTTTATTGTTTCAAATTTTGGCATTATCTTTTGAGAATGTATTTTTGTTTTTATCAATGCATCTCTTGTAGAAGTACCACGAACGGAAAAGGATGACACGGTAAATAATTTAACAATCCTTTCTACTACTTGTGTGTGACATGGAATGTTGTTGAAGTCATTAACTTAAATGAACTGTTCCTACGTCACCTATTTTGTTTCCTAGATGGAAAAACTAAAGGTCCAAATGAATTTGGAAAAGAAATAGGTAAAGAACTAGAAAATTGCTATGAACTTCCAGTGATTGAATTTTCACCTATTGAAAATAGCATTCCATTACTAGAAATTAAGGATGATTTAAGTGTGGACCAAAAATATTTGTTAGAAATGTGTAATGCAATCTCTGTTGGAAAGTGCTCTTCTGATTTGTCCATGAGAAAACCAGGAAAATTTAATCATTCACGATGGCTTACATTAGGAAAAAGAATACTTCGCTTGTATGTGGGAATAGAATGTCCTTCAAAATATCTCCGAATACTGACTGATACGTTTTGAAAGTTTATGCACCAATTTGGTTTAACATAAAGCTGAAACCATGTTGTATCCATGGATCGAAGCACTTGTGGAAACTTGTAAGATATTCACGTTACTTGAATCAGACTCTTAAAAATGTAATTGACCCTGTCATTCAAAGAAATGCATACTTTGCCGCTTCTGAAAATCTCCTCCTTTGTATGATATTTGACGATCGCAGTCATGTAAGTCAGCTTGGATTACGCCGGATTCTAAAAGCAAGGGCGGAAAATGAAGGAGGCATCAGAAAGAATTTAGTTCCACGTATAATCTTTGATGCCAAGGATTATATTGATATGATTGAATGGAATGATGTTAAAGTAACAGAACCTCCTATGACGAGGCATGTTTCTGATGACAAACTAAAACAGTTTATAAACTGAGCAAAAGAATCTGATCACGAGAAAAAAATTATTGACTTCAACAACATTCCATGTCACACACAAGTAGTAGAAAGTATTGTTAAATTAGTTACCGGGTCATCCTTGTCCATTCGAGGTACTTGTGCAAGAGATGCATTGATAAAAACAAAAATACATTCTCAAAAGATAATGCCAAAATTTGAAACAATAAAACAATTCAATGTTTCAGAGAAATAAGTAATGGAAACCATGTGTGATTACTATGGACTTTTGAAAAGCATGAATATTGTTTTCAAAATAACGTTTTGCCTTTATAGACATTACATTAATATTTTTCTAAATAAGTGTGATTTGTTTATTTTAACTAAGGTCCGTCAATTAAAAATTGTTTTTCTTTCATTCCAATGTGTATTATAAGAATATGCTACTGTAAAATTAATATGATGAAAATCGCGAAATTCCACAAAATCAGTTGTTCCGTTATGGCATCTAAAAATTAGAAATACTTAGAATATGCAAGTTTTCTGTCAAAATATCATATTTTGAATATTTTATTTACAGAAAATATACATTATTTTAATATATTATAAAAGAATTTAACAAAAAATACAAATATAATTACTTTTTCATAGAAATATCCATTTTGAAATTGAGAAAATAAAATTTTTTCGTTTCGTTCCACCGTGATGTCCGAGTGACTTTTAAGTGCCTCGTCCTTAAGTGCCTTTATGTGCACTATTTTTATGAAGTAAAACGTATTATATAATCAGTTTAGCAGGTCTCCTGACTAAAAAGAATTATTAAATTACATATTTTGCTACTTTTTTGTACTAGAAGTGTATTTAATTCCAAAATAATTGCGAAATTTGTCAAAAGTTTAATAAAAACCAAAAGTTTGCCCTTCGTGCGCTAACTGAAAACATGTATCAATTACGCTAATATTTCATTTCCGTCTTTATTTTGTTAAAAGGCAACTTTTGAGAACTAGAGCATAATGAAATTTAAAAAAAAGTTTTTTTCGTTCCACCCTAACGCCGGAAGCGGCCTGGAGCGTACCGGAAACGCCGGAAGCGTACCGGAAGCGGCCCGGCACTCTTCGGGGTAGTCGCGGGCGAGAGGACACGCCCGGGACGGAAACGATACTGACCTAATGCGCCGGCCCAGCTGTGGAGAAATCGGCTGGCCGGCACCTTCCGACCCTGGCCCGATGTCTCTGTGTTTGTTGGGTATATACACTCATGGACAAAAAAATTAGCGCACCAAGAAATAATTGCGGGATCGTAACGACACTTGCAATGAAGGTACATGTCGGGGAGATATGCAAATGATTAGAAATGCAGCGTGATTGCGCATTACGTATAGCTGGTAGAGGGCGTTGAACATCGTACTATGTGGAGTATAAAACAGGTAACCAAAGCTTGTTTGAGTGTGCTGAATCATTTACAAAGGAAGAGCTGAGATAGGCATGCCATTTCTCCGTGTTCGAAGACAATATAAGCAGTTGTCGCAGTTTGAGAGGGGGAGAATCGTCGGGATGATGGAAGCTGGGTGGTCAGCTAGGCGAGTAGCTCGTCAATTAAGCCGCTCTGATTGTGTTGTGAGGAGGTGTTGGGACCAGTGGACCCGAGAGATGTCATGTACATGAAGACCAGGCTCAGGACGCCCTGGACAGACCAGTCGTCGAGAAGATCGCCACATCGCAAGAAATGCACGCGTACAGTCAACTGCTTCATCGGCCGCCATCCAGGCACAGGTAGCACCTTCACTAGGGGTCTCTGTGTCTTCTCGTACCATACGAAGGCACCTGGCTGAAGGACTGTTGGTATCGTGACGCCCATTACGTGTGCTGCCCTTGACGCCCACCCATCGACGCCTCCGTTTGGAGTTTTGCCGCGCACGAGGAAACTGGACTGCAGCGGAATGGAACCAGGTCGTCTTTAGCGACGAATCCAGATTCAATCTCGGTAGTGATCGCAATCGTGTTCGTGTGTGGAGAGCCCGTGGTGAACGCTTCAATCCTGCCTTTGCTGTACAGCGACACATCGCTCCCACAGCTGGTGTGATGGTATGGGGTGCCATTGCCAACAATACACGGTCACCCCTAGTATTGTTCCGTGGCACCATGACATCCCAGCGGTATGTTCATGAAATCCTGCAACCCATGTGTTGCCACTCATGCAACGGCTCCCAGGAGCCATTTTTCAACAAGACAATGCTCGGCCTCATACGGCAAGGGTGTCACAAGACTGTCTCCGCACTGTTACTACCCTTCCTTGGCCTGCCCGATCCCCAGATTTGTCTCCAATCGAGCATATCTGGGATCATTTGGGACGACGAGTTGGGCATCCCACGAGTTTGAACGAAGTAGAGGCAAGGTTACAGCAAATATGGAACGAAATGTCTCAAGACATCATACAGAACTTGTATGACTCAATGCCCGATCGTATCGCATCGTGCATTCGCGCTAGAGGGGGTCCAACGGAGTATTAACTCCTCCGTTCTTTTGCCTTTTTCTCTGAAATAAATTTTCCTTTTTCTTTGATTTTCTTATTATTTACTTATATAAAAGTAGTCATTACGTATGTAAAATTTCTTTTCATTTTGACGACTCCTTCTTGGTGCGCTAATTTTCTTGTCCATGAGAGTATATATATATATATATATATATATATATATATATATATATATATATATATATATATATATATATGTGTGTGTGTGTGTGTGTATACATACATATATGTGTATACATACATATTTGTGTATACATGCATACATACACACATACATACGAGGGTTGGGGCACAAGACATGGCAACTATTTTTTTTATTGTAGATATGTGAACGGATCACAAACGTATATGTGTCGTGTGGAAGTTCTGCAGGCATAGTGTGTATTCAGATCAAGAGATTGCTCTGTGCTCTGTGTAGCGCAGCGAGGGCTCTGAAATCAGTCAGTTGGTGAGTGTCGTGCGAGATGGAAGTAACCCGTGTTGAGCAGCGCGCTTACATTAAAATAGCCGTTCTCCGAGGAAGAAATGCGATGGAATGTCACAGTGAATTAGTAGAATACCTTGGGAATAATGCCCTATCATATCGTACAGTAGCACGGTGGGTTGGAAAGTTTCATCAAGGACGTGTGTCAACCAGTGATGAGCAAAGTTTTGGATGAGATCGTCGAGTATGACGTCAGGGTGTCATTGTTTGCCAATTTTTTTAATCATGGCAGAACAGTGACCGCACAGTACTACAGGGACTTCCTGGTGCGACAGGTACGACGTGGCGTTCGGGATAAACGTCCGGATCTTGTGGACAGTGCAATAATCCTGCACGACAATGCAAGACCACATAAAGCAGGGTGTGTACGGCAGCTACTCCGACGTTGGGAATGCGCAGAATTGGAGCACTCACCGTACTCTCCTGACCTTTCGCCCTGTGACTTTGATCTCATTCCCAAGATTAAGGAACCGATACTTGGTAGGCGGTTTGCAACACGAGAGGACATTGCTAATGCTGTGCGCCAACAGATGACCCGATTCACACATGGTACGGCAAATGCTGAGGCTGATGGTATTCAGCGCCTCCCACATCGTTGGCAGCGTGTGGTGACACTAGCAGGGGACTACATTGAGGGTCTATAGGCCCAGGTTTGTCATGTCAACTTTATGTGTACTGTGTTATCATTCTTTTGCACGGTGTAGGCCATATTGCCCTGTATACTACCGTAATAAATTAGTGTGTTACGATAATTCAGTGCTATTCATTGTCCACACATGTAGTTAAGACCTTGTCCTTTCGTCTGTATATGTCACATTTTCCAACCGGACTGGTATCTTCAAGAAAAAAAGTAGTTGCCATGAATTTTGCCCCAACCCTCGTATTTTGTATGTTTGTGTGTGTATTTTGTACTCAAATGTTAAATAACTTTTCAACTACATCATTTTCCCTTTCTTTGTTATTCTTCCCCTTAATTAATATTTTCCATATCCATTGCTCGTTTATGAGGTATTTTGTTAATACGTGTGGCACTGGATCATAAGATGCTTTCTTGATAACAGGTCTCTGCGAAGCAGGTTCTGCCTCTCATATCGATTCGCTCTCTATAACTATGTGAAATCTGCTATAAAACAATTTCTATCTCTCCCCAGTAGCGTTCTATGATGCTAAATTAATGAGCAACTAATTACACTGCTGGCCACCCAAATTGCAACACCAAGAAAGACAAGAGATATCACAACAAAATTTATTTTGTAGATAACATGTTGACCAAGTATCATATGATTAAATTTATAGACTTCTGTGAAGTGTGGTTCCTGCCAAAATCAGTAGCCAGAGTAGTCGCCATTGTTGGACATCACCTCTGCCAAACGCCTCGGCATTGATTCAAAGAGACTTTGGATGAGTTCTTGGGGTACAGCAGACCAAGCAGCTTCCACACGTTGCCAAAGTTGATCTGCTGTGGCAGCTGGGGATGGAATCTGGGTCAATCGTAGAGCAACCATGGACCACATGTTTTCTATCGGTGAAAGATCCAGAGAGCGAGGCGGCCAGGGAAGCAATTCAATCTGGCGATTGACGAAGAAACATTGGACAATGCGTGCCACGTGTGGTTGCGCATTATCCTGTTGAAATATGGCTGTGGGCAAGCCCTGAAGGTAAGGAAGGACAACTCGCTCAAACACCTCGGAGATGTAGTGCTGGCTGTTTAAAGTACCGGCAGTGCGTACTAGAGGTGTGCGAGAGTGATATACAATACCGCCCCATACCATAATACCCGGTGCAGGACCAGTGTGGCGGTGCATAACGCAGCTGTTCAGCATCCTCTCTTCACGGTGTCTCCAGACTCGAATGCGACCATCGTGATGTTGCAGACAGAAGCGTGACTCGTCAGTAAAGACAATTTCATTCCATTCTGCCGTCCACATCCTTCTGTCATCGCACCATTGGCGGCGAAAACGTCTGTGGTTCTGCGTCAAGGGTAGACAAAGCAATGGACGTCTTGCGGACAGACCGCTCTGCTGTAAACGGCGTCGAATAGTACGCGCAGACACTGGATGATGCGTTACAGACTTCATGTGCTGTTCTATGGTTCGTGATGTCATTGAGCGATCCGTCACTGCCATGCGCACAATTTGCCTGTCATCACGTGAAGTGGTGCGCTGATGTGGATGCGATCGAACACGCCGGTCCGTCGTACCCTCCTGCATCCAACGATCACATATCCGCACTACAGTTGTTTAGTTTCGTCCAACACGTCAACCGATTTCCCTGAAAGATAATCCACGATCTTTTTTTGAAAAAACTACAAGAAAAACACAATTGCCGAACTTGAAATCGTCGAAATCTCCAAGTCTTAAATACCGCTTTGAAGTGGCGCCACAGGCGCGCGTGATGTGCGTCTGCGCTGAAATTCTAATCATTTGCATATCTCACCTCCGCTAATGCATGTTGTAAATTTCATGTTATTTGCATGTTTCCTTCAGGGTGTTGCATTTACAGTGGCCAGCAGTGTAGATACTAAACTTTAAGCATACATAGATAGAATCCCATATATAGGAATAAGTAGAATGTGTTATTCTAGATGCACTAGCTTAAATTTCAGGACAGTGATATTGCATTCATAATCAGATTTTTTCCAAAGAGCTTCAACTAATTGAAAATTGAATTTTTAATTACTCGTTGATAACAGTTTCTGGATGAATCATAAAATACTCCAGGAAACACCTGAGACATTTTCAAGAAATCCTTTATATACACTTTTTATTGAAATTCATAATTTTCCCACTTTTTTTTTCCTTGAACATAGTGGTAAATATTTTATACCATCATGACTTTTCCTAGGACCTAGGTTATTGGAGTTATCCGATGATATTTTCTAGTTAAGTTTTAAAATTATGATTCTTCCTCTTCAGAGAGGACACAATTTGTAATTATTGTTAAGCCGGTTTTCTATCGCTGTGCAGCAAAAGAATGAAACATATCAATCTAACTGGTTTTTTAACGCAATTTATTTTATTATAAAAATCTTTTTTACTAAGTAATTTGATATTTTTTGAGGTTATATTTAAAAAAATTCTAAATATTTTTTATGACGAAAATTAACACAGATTTCTTAAATGGAAATATATTTATCTGTTTAAGTGATAGATAATGTTCTTTTGATTATAATTATGAAACTGTTTTGAGGTTTCAGTCAAGAAAGATAACTGAGATAACTCACTTGTTATACCACAACTTATCATTTTGGATAATGTGTCTTTTATATAGTAATTCAGATTGGTAACGAAGACAGTTTTAAACATTCTAAATCTATAAATTTCTCTTAATTAAGGAAGAAATTTCCGTAGAGTGACTCAATACTTTACTATGCTTTAATGTAAATAGTTTTTGCTGAAGGTATTTTGTTCCTTGTTCATTGAATATATTTTAGATTACATGCCATTCTTTCATACACCTAAGAAATTCGTGTTTCTTACCCTGTTTTAAAAACTTTAATGACATTAGAGTTCATTGAAATTAAAAAAAAATCTACTTATATTACGAGCATCGCAGACTTCTCATCATAGAAAAAAAAATTCATCAAACTTTCCTTTCTAATTTTATTTCTATACTCTTTTGTTCCCATTAAGTATCCCCTGGTTATATTTGAGTTTAAATGAGCCTGTTTAAAAAAAATTTCCTAAGGAATCTCCATTAGTGTTTTATTTTTACATTAATGTGCTTAATATCACTATTAATCGTGGTTTTTTTTTAACCTTTAGGACTATTTAGGTACGGCAATTTAATTGTTGAAATTTAAAAAATATTTTATAAAAGTAAATAATAGCTCTCAGATTGCTTGTGAGTAAAGACTTTTGAAAACATTATGATATACCTCATGCTAATAAATTGTTTAAACTTCATTTTAAATAGTCTTTAATTAATGGGTGGCAAATCCTTAAACAGGGATTCTTTTGGAAGTTCTTTCACTCGAATGAGTATTTAAAGGATTCTGCGATTTTCTTCTAGATCTAAGATCGAAAAAAGATCTCCATATCTCAAGATATACGCTCTCCCTGTTTATCTACTCAACTTGTAACTTTGTTCGGTTCATCGTTCTCCCTCAGTCGGTCAATATTTTATTCTTTAGTTCAACGACGTTTAACAATTAAATTGAACTTGTAGAAAAAAAACCCTAAAATCTGTTCATAATATCATCCCCTAATGAACACGAACGTTACTAATAAATTTGAAGTTGTGTTTCAAAAAGTTTGATTTTTAAAGTAAAAACATTCTACTATATATTTTTCCTAGAAGTAATGTTTCAAATATTTCAGGTAGTCTCTTCTAACGAAACTACCACGGGTTATTAACGTAGGATTACTTATCGCTGCTTAACTCTTTTGTATGTATGTATGTATGTATGTATATATATATATATATATATATATATATATATATATATATATATATATATATATATATATATATATATATATATATATATATATATATATATATATATATATATATATATATATGTGTGTGTGTGTGTGTGTGTGTGTGTACGTACGTCAAAATAATATGTATGTCTTTAAGTTCAAGCTGTATGAAAACACGAGACGATAGAGCAGTTCAAAGAACCAATTAAGGACGCAATCCAGTTAAACTTGCTGTTAAACCTGAAAACGAATTAACAGCTCCTTATTCCTTTCATTTTTTAGTGTATCGAAAACTACTATAAGATAAAAATAATCATAAGTAAAATATTCACTTATTCAAAGACAGCTTGAATGATAATAAAAATAGGATATATAAGAAATCTATAAATCAAAGAAAACTTGAATAGGAAATTTCTTACTAAATAAATAAAGTGAATATGTCCTTTAAGCCAGTAAAAAAATAGCTACTTCTATACGGATTATTAATTTATTATAACTATTATATATTGACAAAACATCATATTAATTTTAAATATGCTAATATCTTCTACATTTTGAACATAATCCAGTTATAGGAATAAGTTGATTTAAGTGTTGTATTAATAAGAATATTCACTTGACAGATGATGTAATTTGTATATGCCTAATTTAAAAAGTCGTTGATGATTTCAGCTTATTCCCATTAATAGATAATATTAAAAATAATATATATATATATATATATATATATATATATATATATATATATATATATATATATATATATATATATATATATATATATATATATATATATATATATATATATATATATATTAAAAATATATAAGATTAATTTTCATTTGTCGGTTTTGTATATAACGATTTTCTGCCAGGTTTGGGAGTTGAATCTGGATCATATTATCTCGAGAAAGATGCTTTCACTACTAAGCAGCCTCATCTTTTTAGTGAGTTCTATTTACCAACCTTAAAAAACAGAGTCCCAATTACATATAATTATGAGATAGACGTCTTTAGACTTGTAGTGTAATGTTTGTAGAAGTGCCGTACCCCGTGATCCCCCCCCCCTTTCACCAATCAGAGGGATTGGCTGCGGGGGCGTTGAACCCTAGGGGTGAAGGGATCGTCGGGAGAAATCAGCAGTAGGAGTCGGGGTCTGGTAAGATGTAATAGGCTTGCCCACCTCGTGCTCAGAGTTTTGGTTGTAATCTTTTGTTAAATTGCCAATAAATGTTTGTGTCGTTTAGACGACTAGTTTTATCTAACTCATTGTCCCTATGCCAGAGAAAGAACCTCGGTGTAGTGTGAATACACCACATTGTCGCAGTCGCCAGCATTGACATGTTCAAAAGATGAGGTAAGGTTTATCGTAGGACTGTATCGTAGGACTCTGTGTAGGTGCAATACCTGAATTAAAGGGAATACCTGTGACTAGGAAAAGACAGGTAAGAAGATTCAAATTGTTTTAAATTAATGAACATTTGAAGTTAAGTTAAGAAAATGTTTAAAGGATTTAAGAAAGAGGACTTTAAACTTCTTTGCTAAGAAATTGGGGCAGAAGTGATCCCCGATGCGAGAATTTCAGATCTTAAAAATAGTATTATTGAATCCGAGGAATACCAGAAAGATCCCGAGTTTGTAAGAGGACGGGAAGAGGATATTTTAGAACAGAGACAAATTAGGGAGGAAAAAGAAAAATTATAAAATGAGAGAATATATGAAAAAGAAAAATTAGAAAATGAAAGAAAACACAAATTAGAGCTCTCTAGAATTCGGGCTGAGGGAAGAAATGCAGATGAGACAGAAACCAGAGTAACCTCTGAAGGTGGGACTAGTGTAGAAAGTTTAATCAAAAGTATTCGTACTTTAACATTAGCTCTACCAACGAGACCTGAAAATTGGGGTGTATTTTTTGATTCGTTAGAACGCGCATTCCTAACCAAAAAGGTACCAGAGGAGTTGAAGGCAGAAATTTTATTAAATTTACTAGGAGAAAAAGCCTCTAATTTATTAGTTTATGTTAAACAGGAAGAATTGAATGATTACGAAAATCTTAAATTAATTATTCTTCGAGAGTATGCGCCAACGCCTCAAAAGTGTTTAGAAAATTTCCGTAAAGCAAAAAGAAATTCAAATGAAACCCACATTCAATTCGTTTCAAGATTAACGACTTCATTAGAATACTATTGCAAATTAAGAAGAGTAAAGACTTTTGAATCCCTTAAGGAACTGATTATAGCAGATAAACTAATAGAAACGTTAGTTCCAGAGACAGCCGCTCACATAAGCATAAGACAAGGGGAATCTTTTTTTTTGCCTTTACAATTAGCCAAAGAATGCGACTTGTATTTTATGTCTAAAGGGAAATCGTTTACGAAATATGAAACTAACTACCAGAAGGGGATGGATAAGGAAAGAAGTGACAAATATATTCGCCCACCATTACGAAATTATGAAGATCGGAGTTACAGTTATAGAACGAAACCAATTAAACATTGTTTTGTGTGTTTATCCACCGAAGATTTGGTGAAAAGCTGTTCGAAACAACCTCAACAGTTTACGAGCCAGCAGAATAAAAAACCGAATAGAAAATTTACTGAAGAAAGCGCCATAATAGCGGAAGTTGCATCCCCATATTTCACTCCTAAACCAGATATTCAAGCTTTGAAATATGTAAGCATTTTAATCGGTGGTAAAAAGATTCCCGCTGCATTAGACAGTGCTACACAGATCACCGTGTTGAAAGATAAACATATTCCGCTTAGTAACGAAGCGTCACAGGGTAAAATTGCTTTGATGTCCGCGTTTAACGAAAGAGTAGAGGCGAAGTTACATACTATACAGATTGCACTGGCTGATGAAACCTGCAGCCAGATGACGTATCCAATATCAATAGTAGCGGTCTCCACGGAGAAACTGGCCGCTGAATGCCTGCTACCCCCATATGTGTATGAGCTTCTGAGAACCGAAAACACGATTACGGAGAGGGATACTGAGGCCGATGAAATTTATGGGTGGAAGAGGGTTGAATGTCAAACGGGGAATGGGTCCCAAAAAGTGCATGGAGAAACAGCGCCAGCTATTACCCCCGTCGGGGAAAGTTCGAATGCCGAAGATAAGCTGAATATTTATGTGGTGGAAAGTCAGACCAAGAAACAAAGCGTAGGGAAAACACACGCAAATAAAGAAGAAAATGAAGCGGAGAGTCAAAAAGGTGATATGGAGACTCAACTTTCGGAAGCTGCGAAATTGATTTTAGAACAAATTAAATGTGAAACGCTCCAGAAAGTAAGAAAAGATGCAAAATGTGGAAAAGGAAATTTTTTTATGGTTCACGATTTGATTTATCACAAAGATAAGGTCGTAGTAGAAGATGTTTCGCAGTTAGTGTTGCCAAAGGGGAGACGTTTGAAAGTATTAAAATTAGCACACGAATCTATATTCGGAAACCATATGGGCTTAAAGAAGACGAGAGAAAGAATCAGATTAAGCTTCTTTTGGCCAAACATGACTGAAGACATTGCAGATTTCATAAAAACTTGTGAGAACTGTCAGTTAAGAAAACCGGAGAGGGCCAGTGATAAAATTCCTATCTCACCCGTGGTAAGGCCAAATTTACCGTTTGAGGTAGTTAATGTAGACATAATTGGGCCTATAGAACCACCATCTGCTCGAAAGCATAAATATATTCTATGTTTACAGGACCCGCATTCAAGGTGGCCGGAAGCAGTGCCATTACGGTCTAAAACTGCGAAAGCAACGTGTGATGCTTTATTAGAGATATTTTCTAGAACAGGAATTCGTAATGTTGTGGCCCGTGATCAGGGCACCAACTTTATATCTTAGTTGACCCAGGAATTTCTTAAACGTTTGGGCTCGCATCCTAGATTTTCCACGCCTGGATACGTAGCTAGTAATGGACTGGTTGAGCGGCATAACCAAGTCCTCAAAAACATGATGCATCACATAATTAGAAGCAACCCATCGAATTGGGATAAGCATATACCCTTTTTGTTATTTGCCTACAGAGAAGTACCCAACTGCACGACAGGGGTTTCTCCATTTAAATTGATGTATGGAAGAGAAGCCCGTGGTCCGTTAGCAGTATTAAAATCGAGTTGGGCAGGGAAGATACCCCTTCCGTTAGGACTAAATAAAACTGTTGCAGAATATTTGCAAGACCTAAAAATTAACTTAGAAAAAGCAGCTGAGCATGCTTCCTTTTCTGCAGCTGACAAACAGAAAGCTTACTCAAATTATTTTAATCGACGTACACGGATGAAAGAATTTAGTATTGGGGAGCAGGTGTATCTTTTAATTCCTGACTCTGCAAACAAATTATACGCTAGGTGGACAGGACCAGGCGAGATTATTGAAAGGTGTAATCTACATTCTTATAAAGTAAAACTTGCGGATGGGAAAGTAAGGCATGTGCATGTGAACAAAATAAGGCAGTACCATCCCAGAGTTCAAGCTGTAGGTGTAGTATTTGAAAATGAAGAAGAATTTGGAGAAATCCATCCAACACCTAATTCGTCTAATGTAAATATTGAAGATATTTTAAAACAGTTTGAATGCGCACATTTAAATAAAACCCAGGTTGGAGAATTGTTGACTTTACTGAGTAAACATCATATGTTGTTTACGGGAAATGTGAAAATTGCGAAAGTGGGAGCACATAAAATTCGCTTGAAACCGAACGAAGAAAGGAAGAAACCTTTTGTATATAGAATTCCCGAATCACTAAAGCCGAAGGTAGATGAGCAAGTTAAAGAGCTCTTAATCTTAGATTTGATTGAAGAAAGTGATGATGAGATAGCATACCCAGTTGTGTGTGTTAACAAAAAGGATGGAGGAATGCGGTTATGTGTTGATTTTAGAGACTTGAATATAGCAACGATAACAGATGATTTTCCCATGGAAGAGACAGCCGATTTAATTAATTCTATTGGTAAAGCCAACGTGATAACGACGTTAGATTTATTAAAGGGATATTGGGCCATCCCGATGGACCCAAAAAGTAAAAAATTGACAGCATTCAAGATCAATAGACAGCAATACAGATTTAAAGTCATGAGTTTCGGATTGAAGAACGCATCTGCGACTTTTCAGAGAGTTATGAATATAGCTCTTTCCTCATACCCAGACTTAGCTAGAGCATATATCGATGACATTGCGATTTTCTCTAAGGACTGGAAAACTCACTTGATACATTTAGATTCTGTGCTTGCTAAACTTAGAGAGTTAAATTTTGCGGTGAATGTAAAAACATGTGCTTTCGCTAGACCCGAAATCAAATACTTAGGTCATACAATTGGATCAGGCAAACACAGAACAGATCCGGATAAAGTTAAAGCCATAGAACAATTGCCTAGACCCAAGACAAAGAAAGAACTCCGTAGTGTGCTGGGACTATGTAATTACTACCGTGAGTACAGTTAGCCTTCCCACTTACGGAATTAACGAAGAAGAAGGTTCCTGACATTATAGCTTGGTCAGATGCACACGAGTCTTCTTTTCATAAACTGAAGACTGCATTGATGAATGCTCCTTCGCTCTTCATGCCTATTCTTTGAAGACCGTTCATCATCTACTCAGATGCCTCGCAGGTTGGGATAGCGGCTTGTTTAGCGCAGAGGTTTGAAGAAAGAATTTATCCCATTTCTTATGCAAGCCAAAAATTAACCCAAGCCCAATAAAATTGGTCAACGATCGAACGTGAAGCATTTGCGATCGTTTGGAGTCTCAAGAAATTTGAAACGTGGATATTTGGAGCAGAGATCGAATTTTATACAGATCATAATCCCTTACCTTTTTAACAAGGTGTGCTCCACAATCCTCCAGGCTGCAGCGCTGGGTTTTTGCACTACAAAAGTATAATATAACTATGAAACATTGTCCAGGGGCAAAGATGCCTAACGCGGATGCCTTATCCCGTTTATTTTGATATCAATAGTTAAAGGACTCTGGAACTAAGTGACTCACAAACTTTAGTGAAGTGCACTATAACTAACTATTGTGTTCCCAAAACATTTCTACGTGTCATTGAAAAATTCTTTTATAATACTAACCTTCTAATTTCTTACTGTTTTACAGGATCCCTGTAAAGAAATTGTGTGTGATGTCTTCTATACGTCTGTCGAATTCCCGTAGTAGTATGTTATTTTGTTTTCTAGAAAAATTTGTGAGTGAGTGCTGAATCAGTATTTTTCATACTTATAATTAATTTTCTTTTAAGGTGTTATATAAGTGATTAAGTGGTATTTTATTAATTTAAATGTTAGAAATTAGGTCAAACATTACTAATTGTCAGATTAGTGTTTGTTGTTTTTGAACCCCCAACACTTATCTTGTGTGGGGGGTGTAGTGTAATGTTTGTAGAAGTGCCATACCCCGTGATCCCCCCCCCCCTTTCATCAATCAGAGGGATTGGCTGCGGGGGCGTTGAACCCTAGGGGTGAAGGGATCGTCGGGAGAAATCAGCAGTAGGAGTCGGGGTCTGGTAAGATGTAATAGGCTTGCCCACCTCGTGCCCAGAGTTTTAGTTGTAATCTTTTGTTAAATTGCCAATAAATGTTTGTGTCGTTTAGACGACTAGTTTTATCTACCTCATTGTCCCTATGCCAGAGAAAGAACCTCGGTGTAGTGTGAATACACCACAAGACTAATCTCGTATGTGTGTGTGGTATAGATTCATTTATGGGAATTACTATAAAACTACCTGAATACCCGTACTTCGCTACGGAGTACATTCAAATTAAATACAATGGTCAATCTATGCAATTAATGCAAAAAAAAATTATAAAAAAATCGTAACAGATATTTTTATAGACAAAATAATGTAGAAGAAAATATTCAAATTAAAAAAAAAGGTCAATCAATTAATTTGCATGTTTAATATCCATAAAACATACTAATTTGAATTACATTCTTAAAAAAACTTCCATCTCAATTAGCCTAGTGGTTAAATTTTATCTTTTACGGCATTTTAATAATTTTGTCAATTTATTTTGTTGTCATGCACGTGACGCAAAATTAATTTAAAGTATCACATAAAGAAAAGAAACCCCATGATCAGCATTTGATAAATTAAATTCTAAAAAAATAATCTTTAAAAATTCACCAAAAAATAGAAAATAGAGGTATATATTCGAAAAAGATTTCATTTTAAAGAAATTTTCATGATCTTTCTCGTGATATAAATTTTATAACCCTCGAATTAATTTTTTAAGTGCAAACTTTGAAAAGTTACTAAAACAGCTTAAAAATTTAATTTAAAAAATCTAACAAGAATTTTTTAAAAAATATTTCTTAGTGTACCCCTACACTATAGGAAGAATAGCCATGCAAACTTTCAGTCATCTAGGTCCATCGGTTTTGTTTGTGCGTTATCTGTCAGTTAGTCAGTCAGTCAGTCACGGATCTGTTTTATATATGTGGATAGAATATGAAAAGTACTTTGAAATAAATTGCAAGCATAATCTACTAGGAGATTTTTAAAGTATCACAAGAAAAACTGTGAAACATTATTCTTATATTTTACTTTGTCATAATTATTTGAGAAAGATATAAAATATTAAAGGCCATCATAACAGTCAGAATCAAATTTAAAACATTAATTTAATGTTAATATAGGCAGTATTATTTTTGACACCCTTAAGGTTAAAAATGTTTTTAACTACGAAATAAATTTAGAATGCTGTCTTTTAAACTACAGAAGAAATTGTTGAAGAATACTATCCACGCATTAGAAATATACGGAAATTCTGCAAAAGTATAAAAAACCCAAAAAACAAAAGAAAAATTAGCTCCAACAGTCTACGATGATTAAAGAGAAATTTTCAATGCAGAATATACAAACAGAAACATTGTTAAAAAATCACCCTCAATCTACTTAAAAGTTGTTGTAAGTTTTTTCCAAGTTTACACAGTTTTCTTAAAATGTCGGATCATCTTTCTTTTAAAACAAATCCCATTATAACGAAAAATGCAAAATTTTATACAACATTCGTCATGAACATTATTCATAACAAAGTTATGTACGTACTGAAGTATTGAATGGAGATCTCAGAGCATTTATTTTTCTCTTTTTTTTCGAGTAATGCAACATTTTCTTAATGTGAACAGAAAAAAAATGTCATCTAATGTCCCTTTGATAACATATTGTCATTCCAGCGCCAATGGCATTGCTTGTGTTTTGTGTGAAATGATTTATGGAAGCTTTCTATGAAGAGAATGCATTTCTTGGTTTTTTAGGGCAGCCATCTAAACTGCGAATAAAGAAAAATATATTCGCTGATTAAAAAATCGTACTATTTGTCTCCTCGTATAAAAATTCAGATTAAAATAACATTAAAGGCTGATATTATGCGTGAATTTGTAAAATTGTTTATATTAAATTTTATATAAGTCTAAAAATTTAGGGCAAACGTATTTAGTACTTCTACTAATAAAGGAGTAATTCATTTTAATCGTTTAGAAATTTTGAAGATTCGGGACAACAAGGCAAAACAACTAAAATTGTAATTGATATAATTGAAATTGCAGTTGTAATAGATGATTCGATTTAGTTTGAAATGCGGACAGTTAATAATCAGGTCTTGTGTTTCCTAGTGACTGAGAAACAAGGATTCATAGCTGTCAACTATCCATTAAAGACAATTTCAAACGATCCAATGCAGCCAGGGCTTTCTTTTCGTTTCTACATAAATATATTTAGTCTTATTTATTTAAAACCCGCATGTAGCAGTTTCTTCTTTAGCCTCTTATTAGGAAAATTATTGATTATTTTTTTCTAATTAATATAGAATACTTCGAAAATATGTATTTTTAAACAAAGAAATTCCTCAAATAACATGTATTCAGAATTAATATGTTAGATGGATATTAAGAGAGTTATCAAATATATTAAAAACCTAATAAAAATTTTAAAAATTATTCGTTAGTATTATCTAGGCAGGAAAATGAAGGAATCAGGATGAAATACAAGCTGTTGATGTTAATCATACATAAATACATTACCCCAATTTTATTACGATAGAATAATAATCTGAAAATAAACTGGTTTATTTAAACATATCCTTGGGTAATAAACATAGGTTCGTGTGTAATAAAACTAAGAAGAAAAAAAATAGTTAAAAAACTTAGAAAACAAGTTTTAAAAAATGTTTATTCTAAAGTCAGTCCTTCAAAATCGATTATTGTTAATGAAGTAGCATTTTGATGAGAAAATTGCATACAGTCATAATGTTAGAAAAATTAAGTGTTTGTGACGAATTGATTAAATGATTAATAATTGGTGTATAGATTAAAATATATTCATTTTATGCTTACACTGGTATTAAATCGTACGTTTATCCATTTTGAAAACATTTTTTTCTAGCAATGTATTTAAAATTACGAATTAAATTTTATACTTTTGTGTCCAGTTTCATAACGCTTTCCCTGATCGACCTAGATTGCTATACCTAGCTGAAACAGAAAAAAGAATAATTTATTGGTAGTATGTTACACCATCCTTCTTGATTTGCTTTCCAGAGACTGTCGATCAATTAAGTTTAGATTTTAGATGGCTCTTTTGGAGAAAATAAACTAAGATAAGTCTCCCACCCTTCCCTAAACAACTTTATAGCATGTGTTACCATTTTAAATGCTTGAAGGCACAACAAAATTCTCTGAAAGGTGTACTCCATTCCTGTCATTTTTCTGTGGTTTTGAAGAAATTTGGGTGTAGATTTGAATACATGACTATTAAATAGAGATTTATCACTGTGCAAAACTACGCTTTTGTAGCTAAATGAATAGAGAAATATGGTATTTCCCTTAAACTATAGAAGTTATGTTGGAATAAAGTATATAATTGGCTTGGTAAAACGAGGAATCAGTTTTTACTTGCTTTTAGAATTATTTTACTTATTATTTTCCATTTTACGAGAAACCAGCAATAATGAGCTTCTCTACGAAAATGCTATTTGTATTCTTAAACCAAATAACATTTTCTTCTCTATTGGAGACATACAATATTATTATTCTTTCTCAGTCATGTAAATGGTTAGATGTTTCGCCAGAAAACTCAAAATATTTCCTCTCTCTTCAGCTAAATGGTTTTCATAAAGAACTCTGCGTTGTGTTCCACTTTCAGCCGGAGGCCTTAGCAGAGAAGGTGGCAAATTTTAGAATATGTTCCTTTTGTTGAGATTGAATTATTTGTAAAATATCTTGTTAACAGTTTACTTACAGACATTAAAAAGATATATGTAGCTCTTTGCGTTAGTAGATCTTTTATGACTAGACACTTTAGTTTTATAAAAATCGTTGCAATACATACCTCGTTTGGATATTCGAGTATTGTTTATTCTTTAGTTAAACGAAGAGCATCCCATTATTTGCCGTTATTTTTAACAAAACTGCACATTTTTCATTCAAAAATTCTAATTATGCTATTTTTTGCGAAATTTATGCATGCAATTTTAAAGTGGCGATAGTATATGCTCGAGAAGAGGATTTTTTATTTCAAATAATTATATATGGCGAAATATTTTATTGAACTTTTGACTTTTGTTATTTTCAATCAATATCGCTTTAAAAACCAGTAAGCTTTTATGTGAAATAAAATCTCCCGAGAATCTCCTCAATCTTTTTAGTAGTTGCATCAAATGTAATCTAATCGACGAGATGGACTATACTGATATTAGCTAAAATTGATCTCCTTTTCTTTATTTACGTACTTATTTTAAAATAAATTCATTTATTTAGGTCTTCAGAGATAGTCTCAGATAATAATACATTTTAAAAGTAAATGAAACAAGACAAAAAAGGCACATTGTTCTTCATAATAAAATTATTATAAATCCTTATTATAAATCACAATAAAATTATCATAAAAATTCTTCCCAATAAAAATATATAGACATATAGACAATAATTCAGCTATTTATGGAACAGAAACGAAATGCCACATACACAATAGGTATTTTATTTCCATTTCTTGTGATTCGGAATGTTAAATATCTCAGCGATCTATGACAACAAAAGATAATTTGTTACTCTCTATAAATTTTTTTATACTCATGAAAATTCTCTAGATTGAGGATAAATCTCAAAAGCTTCTGCTTTCTGGAATTGTGTGCTTTGTATTTACGCTACCAAGCCATGAAGTTTAGTATTAAACGAGAAAAGCACATTTGAAAATTTTTGTCAAACCTTTGTCAAAACTAATAGATAATTGCAGCCCTTTAGAATAAGTTTTTATTTGGTTAAAGTCTACATTGTAATCAAAAGAAAGAATCCCCTAAAAATGATTCTCATCAACTTTAAATTTTACTGTACACAAATTTTACTGTATTTTACTATGTTATTTCATTTTGATAATATGGAATTGAAAATTATATATTTAATTCGTTTCGTTTAGCCTATCAGATTTGAAGACATGTCAAACATGCGAATTAACACAATCTTTATATTTAAGTTGCTAAGCCGATTTTTTTAGCAGTCCTTGAGAGATAACTACTGCGTCAATTTACTTCATTTTGGCTATAAACGAAAGATTTTAATCTATAGATGTGTAAAATTTGGTTTTTGTAACCGCAATTTCTATTAATGAGCGATAATTTACAATTAAAAAAATTGCTTCCTGCGCATGCTCAGTGACATGTTTAAATCTGGCTTTAGATACTCACTAAGCACGAGACCGCATAAACACATTAATTTTGTTCTGCGTATGCTCAGTGACATGTTTAAATTTGGCTTTAGATACTTACTAAACCCGAGGCCACCTCAACACGTTAATTTGTTTATTTCGAGGAATCTCTCTAGCTCTCTCTCTCTGCCATTTCTATTTTTAATTATGTTATATAGAATTAAACCTGAAAATTGTTTATTTCGCGCTTTTAGATAACCCTATTTCTTTAATGGATTCAATAGTAATTTTTAAGTGTAATTCTCTATCCTTAATATTATGGATTTTAACATTTGGCAATGATGTATAATTCTGTATATTAGTACATTTATTTCCTACCTTTTGACGGGTACCAACTAGCTTGTCACTTTTAAAACTCTACTTTATGTCATTGTGGCTTTGAATCTCAAACTGCCCTCTTCAATGCGTTTTTTGGATAACATTAACTATTTTACTGATAAAAAAGTTTAAAATGCTATAAATATTTCTTTATTTAATGAAAAATAACTACTGAAGGAGAATTTTCGACTTTTTTTTTTCATATGGAGTGAAGTTAGCTGCGTGTTTTGAAATGGAAAAAAGATTCACTTCTGAATTTTTTTCTTGGAGGGAAGAAGGGATATGTTGTTATTACATGACCTTCAAACTATTCAGAAATGACATCTTGAAGGAACTTAATAAGTAAAATTGATTCTCATATCTCCCTAATTTAATTAGCAACGATGCTGCTACGATGCGACAGCTGCTGCAGTTTATGCATAATTCAAACATCATGGTTTAAATCCTCAGTTGCAAAAAATATTCTTATATCCAGCCAATTTTATAAAGGTTTTATGTTTTAACATATTTAATTTTTTAAGTACACAATTCTTTTGCTACGAATTTATATAATTATTTCTGTTCAGAACTGGATTATATTTTGATAGAAATCAATTATAATTGCACCTAAATGAAAGCGAGGTGCATAAATTGCATAATGATTAGCTAAACGACAAAAACAATAATTACATACATTTTTTTTTTCTTTATATGCTATATTGCTGCAACATTATCATATCTCCTCTGGAGGAAAATCCATTATTTATGATTCAAATATATGTTACACTTTTGCATTTGTATTTCTTAAATTATTGGAAATCAAAGTATAACTTTTCGCTACATTAATTTTGACTGAACGCTATTACACAATTAATTACGGATTTTATATCTGAAAATCTAAAAACTATAAGGTTTATACCCCTCTGAAAAATTAAGGATTTTTAATGACCAAGTTATCAATAGTGTAGGAATTATTATAGAAAAGTATAGGAATTATTCTAAATCCCACACAGAAAATGTGTTTTCAATAAGTGAAAATTGAACGAATTTATCTGTCTCTTTAATTTTCATTTTTCATGAATACCTCGAAAAAAAAATTCGTATTTAGTGTCGGGCATAATTTAAGTTCTGGTAAAATGCCCTAACAGATGAAAATGGATTTTTTTCCACATTACTTTTTAAAATATTTAAATTTAATTTCTGCATATAAATTAGATGACGTGGCAGTTACTTTATTTTAACTGCGGTTCTGCTCTAGATAAATTGTCGTGCTACGATGACTTCTTCAGATATTATATTTCAAACTTCAATTTAAAATAACGTCAACAAACAAACTTCAAACACCTTTTCACCATATCAATCCATTTATATACAAGATGACAACTCAACGAATTACATCACAATAGCAAAGGCTAGCTCGTTCGCTGTTCTGAAGGGAGCTTCAGCGTGCGGTGTATATACGCAAGTCTTTACACGTGCCGAGGGCGTGTCCTTTTAAAATTCACAAACCTGCTGACGCTGAAGTCAAAGTTGTTTTCTTCTTAAGGGGACACGTACCTTTTAAAGTCCAAGAGACTCGACAAACATCCCTATTTTCAAATCATTAGTAATTACTAAAATAATTTATTCAGAAATATGAAAATTTTACTGCGAGTTAAACACCTTTTATAAATATGGCTCTCAATTTTTCTACGTTGAATATAAATTTTAAATTTTTTTAATTTCAATCATTGTTTTTCTTCATTATTATGGCAATTCTTGCGTCCGTATATTAAAGAATATATTTTTTTTTAGTTTTATAATTATGTTGTATAATATCTTTAAAATGAACTACTTTGAAATCAAAATTCTTAGTTCTTCATAGAAAAAGGTTTAAAAAAATGTTAAAATAAAAAATATTATTTTATTGTAGTTAAAAATTTTAAAGGCAGGAATGACACAATAGTAGGTAATTTTAATGATACATGTTTATATTGCCCGTGTATAAAATTTCATGGTATTCTAGCCAATTGTTTTGGTGATATGTGCGAAATGACATAACAATGAAAAAAAAATAATGGTTGAAATTTTAAGCAATTAAAAAATTTCTCTTAGAGCTAGAAAAAACAGAGCCATATTTGTAGAGAAGAGTTTAACTCGGTAAAATTCATATTTCTGAATAAATTATTTTAGTAACTACGGATGATTGAAAATAGGGATATGTTTGTCGAGTCTCTTGGCCTTTAAAAGGTATGTGTCCTCTTAAAGATGACACTAAGAAGTCGGTTCTTAAAATCCTCAGTCCCTTTTCGTTTGACTGGGATCGAGGTGTTGGTAAGATAACTTGGAAATTTCAGTTTTTTGAGTTTTTGACATTAGGTTTTTATTTCGGTTTTTCCCACGCTTATGACTTTTTGTGCTCAATGTCTCGGGGTCTTGGGATGTCTTTTGGATTGCCCTGAATCCTATCAGAAAGATTCCCTTTCAGGTGACTGACTCGGTCAGGTCTCCCGATGAAGAGACCGGTCGTCGGCTATTAATTTTTTTTCTTATTCTAGTAATTGTTAGTGTTTATTTAATTTTTGGTTTTAAATTACATCTACAGAATTTTGCATTTATGCTGCTTTAGCGCTAATTACAGATTTCTTATATTTATTTGCTAGTTAGTTTCAAATATTTGTTTATGGTCATTTGATCACTTATTTAGGATCGAAGTGAAAAGCTAATGGTCATAAAACACAGATTAAGCAACTCTTATCATAAGTATAATATCTGAAATCCGGGAAGTCCTAGCGGTACCGTTTGGTACCAGCAATCACTACTTTAAAAATACCTCTTCTTTTGGGGAAAAACTTAACGTTCTGATTTTTAGTTAATAGATGGCACCACTAGACAGTCTAAAGAAGAAATTATAACAGTCAGATGAAGTAGTTAAGCACGTGTCTATGCTATTAGTCTCAAGAAAGTTTAGCGTCTTGAAAACAAGCGAAAAAACGGCTCGTCGTCAAAAGTAAGTGCATTTTATAGATAATTAAAATTTTTAAGCGATTTGATGAAATGTGTATTTTTATTTATATTTGTATGCTCTTTTGGTAGGCCACATTAAAAAAAAATCTGTCTTATTATATACGAAAATTTTTGTTCTCAAATTTGGTGGTACCGTATGGTACCGCTAGGCTTTCATGTTAGCTTTTCATAAGTTATGTAGAAACTGTGTATTTATTTATTTTACTCATGTTTCTGTGACTTAAAAAATAAATAAGTTTTTTCTTTCTTTTGAAGTAACAGGTATATTTGTTTTTTACATTTTTAAAATTAATTGACGTATTTTTATTTATTATATAATAATAACTTTTTTTTTATTAATGCGGAGGCACTTGTCGCGAATACATTCGCCTATAATTCACCGCAGTTTTGCTGGTCACTTTATTATGGGGGCGCCATATAGGCGGACCAACATTGCCCCCGGGAAGGGACGACACAAACGGAGGCATTTTAGCAGCGGTTCGCCAGGATTCGATCCGAGCACCCTCAGCACCGAAAACCAGCGCGCTGTACCACAAGGCCGTCACGGCCCCCATAATAATAATAATAATAATAACAATAATAATAATAATAATAATAATAATAATAATAATAATAATAATAATAATAATAATAATAATAATAATAATAATAATAATAATAATAATAATAATAATAATAATAATAATAATAATAATAATAATAATTATTATTATTATCATTATTATTATTATTACGCTATATATATATCTATATATATATATTTTTCCTGAGTATTATTATATCACTGAAAGCTTGTTGTAGTCAAACTTACAAGCTAATTTGAGGGACATTTCATACATATAATTTTTTTTCTAGACGTTTAACACTTGAAGAGGCACTTCAACTGTTTCATGAACTAGATTCTCATGATATTGAAGAAATTTATATTGAGCCCCCCTCCAATGCTGCTGAAATCACTGACGAAGATTCTGCAGAGGAAGATGAAAGATGTCTTACAGACAATTTGCCTGGTAACCAGTTACGGGCAAATGCCGAAATAAGAATGAAAGAACAAAAAAATTGTGGCGATATTGAAATTTCAGATTCCGAAGAAGAATTAGACACTTCCAAGACAATAACTGATGGGCCAGAAGAAAGAACGGAAGAATAAAAGATCAAATTCTTCAAAGAAGAGAATATGGGTTAATAAAAATATAAAAGATTTTAATTCATTTTTCCCACAAGCAGATTATTCAGACTTTCGTTCAAAATCACCACTTGAAATGTTTGAAATGTTTTTTGATGATGATATAATCTCACTTTTAACATCAGAAATAACAAAGTATGCTTTATTTACAAATAATGCTGATCAAGTGACACCTGAAGAAATAAAAAATTTTATTGGAATTTTTATTCAATGAAATTCTTATTCATTGGAATTCTTATTCGTTGGCTGTTTCATTACTTTTCATACAAAAATTTAACTTGAAAACAATTTTTATATTTGAATATATAGTTAAAATTTTATGTGGGAATTAAAATGTAATCTGTTCTTCATAAAAATTGCTTTTGTTTCTTTAAAAAAAAAGAATTTTGAAAAAAAGGTGATTTGATAGTGTAAAAGCCTAGCGGTACCGTATGGTGCCAGCAGTTTCTGACTAAAATAATTTAATTTAAAAAAAAATTATTTTATCCTAAGGAAGGCAATAAACATACTTAAAGAGTAAAAGTAAATTTGAGAAAAAAAATTAATTCAGGCTTTGCCAGGTTAACACAGCCATCACAAGTGAAAATATCCACACTTAACTAGCAATTACAAATTACACCTGCGTTACTGGTGTGTTATATTTTTAAGTACATAGATATAAAGTGTAAGAAAAATGGTTACTCATCCGCAACATGTAAATATTCTTATGGAGGATTGATGGTAGGAGGACTGATGGTATGAAGATTGATGGTATGAGGATTGTTGTTGTGAGGGCTGATGGACATTTTGTGTTTCAAAACCAACACAAAACGTCCACGGGGATATCTGAGGATGTAACATCTTTTTCCTTTTAATGGTTCGATACACATAAAATTATTTCCTGAAAAAAAAAAGTTATTCTGAATACTACCAACATTTCTCCAGGAAGCACCTCTGATCTGAAACCGCATTCCTTGAGGAGATACAAGGTTGAACGATTTACTACTGCGCTTGTAATTGATGTCATGGGCCAAGTTTCTGGTGGTTTACTTTTCGCTGCAGGAAAAATTAATATTTTCATATTCTAATATTTCCTTTACTTACCTTATTTCTTATAAGTAATTCTCAGAGAAAGGAAACAACCAACGTCTGTCAAAAACAAAATGATATACCTCAAAAATGTAACACTCTTCAACGATTAGTTCAGGGAAAACATTTTTTCCACACTCAATAACTACTTATGTATAACCTGACTAAATAGAATTAAGCTGGCGTGTATTAAAAATTGTTATTTTATATCAAGAATTAGAATCTCATTCCGTATTTTGATACGACGGATTAACTCAGTTATGAGATTCTAGAATCTAATTCAGTGTTGTTTTTTTCAAGAAAAAGAGGATTTTGAATTTTCACTTAATGTCATTGTTCAGTCTTCAGTCACACGAATTTTAGACAACTATTCATGGCCTCAAAATAAATTTAACACTCTTCATCGATTAGTCTATTCAAATGGGAGCGAGTGTACTTCATCGTAGTAATCCTGATAGCAGGAATAAAAGATTGATGTTGGTTTTTTCCATTTTATACTCATTCTTTATTAGGAGTAATGTATAACATCATATACGAAGGGGCACTATTTACTCTATTATCTACATAATTATGTAAAGCTATCCACGTGTGCCATAAACCTTAAAAAGAAAGGCAATATTCTTGGAAAAGAACTGAAAAAAATAAGTTCTTGCTTCGCTAGAGGACTGAGCCTTCACCTAAAGTTTAATATACTTGGGCTCGATCACCATTCCAAGCAGAGAGAGAATCGTTACAACTTTTACAAATGTTGTTGGTACTTAGATTTTTCACACAACCTGTAGAAGAAAAACAAGTATTTAATGTTCCATATATACTCATGTTGCCTCAAAATAAAATAAAATTACACCTGATTTGACACATTTATATGATACGTTTCACAGACGGTTTTAATCCAGATACAATTACTACGAAAAAAAACGCTATTGAACGCATTGCGGTTATTACATTAAATGTATACAAGGTATTTGAAATCCAGTGGTAGCCCAAGAATTATTTTATGCTGCTTTATTGAGTATATAATCACTTTAATTGAAATTATTAACTTCGGCATACACGTTATTTATAACGTAATTTGTAAGTACTGGACTTCGAATAATCTTGCAAATTTATTTTGAGAGGAAGGGATATCTATGGCATGATATAAACTGCTAATAACTGCCACAACAAATCTATATTTGCTAATTTTGAAATTTTCCTAAGGCTTTACACTTTTTTCCTGTCTTTGATATAAGGCCTGATGAATTATCTGGGTAGAATTTTTTCTTTGGTGTGTATGTAATGTCTCCGCTCGGTGCTGCGATGCCTCACCAGGAACACTTTTATCTGTTATCAATTTAGCTGAGGTCCTATCATCTATACTCACCAAGCCTCATTTTATTCAATGTATCTTGCAGACCCTTTCTAATGTTGTTTTTCTATCTTAGTCTTGTTTTACTGTTTTAACGCTATACTTCATATAAGAGATTAACCACTGTGCTAAATTTTTTCGTAGTCAAAATATATTTTTCGAAGTCCCTCTTGGGTTCTTTGTTAATAGCATAATTGAACGCCAGTCTAAAAATTGAACACCCCCCCCCCCAAAAAAAAAAAATAACCTTTTGTAGTCAAAGCACCACCTTTTTTCAGATGTCCTCTTTCCATATATCATAATCTTATGTCTATTAAAAAATTTCGAAAAAATTATCTTTCTCTCTCGTACTTCTTCTAAAATTCTATAATTCTTGACTTAGCATTCCATCCTCTCTTCTCACAGCTGGGAAACGTTAAAACTATTGTCTCTACCTATGTTCTTTGTGTTACTTTTCACTTATATATTTTATATATCACTTACATTTTGTTATACCCTTATTAGGCCAAATATAATAAAAGGTAGACCTACTTTCTCTTTTGTTGGAATTCTAGTTTTCTATCTGTAAAGGTCTGTCCATCTACGTTCTCAGGATGTCTGGTTACTAGCGTATTTCGAAGTGATATTTGTAAATTTTCTCACAGTCCCTTCCCCCTTCTGACCCCATCGGCAGACTAGTCCGTAGACTTAAGGCTATATTACGCTTGGTTTTTCTAATTTGGTTTTTTAACACGTCATAAATTTCACAGAGAGTAATTTCCTTACACAACAGATCCATGCTGGCGTTTTCGAAACCACAAGCCCCTGAATTGGAAGATGCAGTTGTTACTTTGGGTGCGTTATGTTCCAATTTTATTGCTAACAGCTCTTATTTTGAAAATTTCTGCATTTGATAAAATATTTACTAATTTTATCAAACACTCCAATTTTTATTTATTTTATCAAATTTTTAATTGCAGCGATTTTCAACTCATTTTTGTTACATTAAAACCTTTGAATAAATGCAAAATAAC
Organism: Dolomedes plantarius; assembly: GCA_907164885.2. Classification (NCBI taxonomy): domain Eukaryota; kingdom Metazoa; phylum Arthropoda; class Arachnida; order Araneae; family Dolomedidae; genus Dolomedes; species Dolomedes plantarius. The sequence continues at coordinate 30,384,854 of OU015494.1, forward strand.
TATTCATGAAGCATCGTCATTCACGTTTATTGACATTAGTTTTATATATAATTCTATAGTTTGAGTGACTGGGTGGTTAACTGCCTTAAACTACGTAAGCCTGCTGTGCCATTCTAAACCTTCAGCCATAATCAGTGTTAAGACTCTTTTAAATATTACTTAAAAACTCATTAAGTCGGAAAGGATGTATTCTCATTGGAATTTACTACCCGTCCAACTTTTGAAATGAAACTAAGAGCGAAGGAGAAAACTTTTTAAACCAAGGAAACTAACCTTCCTAATTCTTATGGTACAAGGAAAGAAAACTTAGTGATAAAAAGTAATTGAAACGATGATAGCAATTAACGAGTTTGAAAGTTATTCCTGTAAGAATATTGGATATTATCAACTAATGATCGCTATATATATCCATTTATATCAAAGCATCTGGAATGAGAGTACGTTTAAGTTCAGTATTTTCAAAACTGAGGTGCTATTGTTATCACTTTGACCGATTAGCATTTATGTACTTTTCAAGATCGCTTGAATTTCTAATTAAACAAGAAATATAGCAATGTTTGGTGACGTTTAACAGAGAAAAACAAACCAGGAACTTAATCAATAACACTTTAGTTCATATTTAAAATCTCGAACTGAGATTTTTAATTACAGTCATAAGTAAAAATCTGTATGCTTATTCTATAGTTGCATAGTTATAAAGTTCTTTAGTGTTTACATAACAAACAACGTTCTATTCCTTAACTTCCTACAATTTTATAATATTTTATCTGATTATATTTTATTTTATACGTCACCCTCTAAATCCTTTTATCTACATAGGTCTAATATTAATCTATATATACAGTGCCTCCCAAAAGTGTTCGTCTTACGATTTTCAATGAAATAGGAGTCTATCCATTGATTAAAATGAATATTTCAGAATGGATATTTAATAATAAGATCTATAATCTATTCTTAACAAAACTACATGAAATATTTTGAAAACATAGTAAAACTTTATTTTTAAGAAACCAATAATCAAAAAGTAACAAAAAATTCTCACAGAAGTCATCGTACACTTGTAAAAAATTTCTAAATATTAGTAAATATTCTAATTTTTCGTTAAATTAATATTTAGTAGGATATCCTTTAGCATCCACAACAGCCTTCAAGCGTCTGGGAATAGATTGCACTAGTTCTCTTGTAATTTCTGCATCGATGTTTATCAATTCTTCCTTCATAATTGTTTTTAGTTCGCTTTTCGTGTGAATGTCGTGTTTTCGTACTCGAACCTCCAGTTATCTCCAAATATGTTCTTTTGGGTATAAATCTGGCGATTGAGGTGGTGTTTTCAAAACTTGTGGACAATTATAGAGACACCAGATGCGAACGTTGAGAGCCGTGTGCTTAAGATCGTTATCTTGATAAAAAACAAAGTTGTTTCCAATACCCAAATTTTGAGCTGATAATTTTAAATTGTCTCTTAAAATATTTATAAAAACAGCATGATTCATTATGCCATCAATAAATACCAAATTTCCTTGTCCTGATGCTGACATGCGCCCCCACACAAGGATACCTCCACCGGCATGCTTAACTGTTCCTACTAAGTTCTTGGGATTAAGTTCCTCATTTTTTTCATCTCCATACAATTATACGCCCATCAGCACCAAAAATGTTCATCGGCAAATAAGACATTATTCCAATAGGTTTGGGGCTTATTTATCATTGATAGTGTGAAGGGAAGCCTAAACTTTCTGTTTTTCTCACTCACAAAAAATTTTCTATGGGCAGAACGCCTATGTAATCTTGCTGAGAACTCGCCAAAAAATTTCAGGTGAAATTGAAGTAGAAAATGTTTCATTGAATTCTGCAGAAACTTTTACAGCACTCAAACGTGAATTTTTCACAAATTTTCTAATTATAAATCTCTGATCACGTTTTGTTAACTTTGCCGGACGGCCTTTTCTTACCTTGTTTTCTATCCAATTTTCTTCTTTAAAGCATTTTTTCACATACTGCACAGTAGAATGGGATAAATGAAGTAATTTAGCAATATTCCGAACTGATTTACCACTACTATTATGAAAAATATTCAATTTTCGAATGCTGTTTGTTGTTTCTTTACGACTACGAGCCATTTTTAAATAATAAATAGAATATTACGGAGTAGGCAAGCAAAAATTAAAGCCAAACGATATTTTAAATGCCACCACAATTCAAAAATAAAAATAAAGCGCCAGACGATAATTTTAATTATGAATTTATCCGAAAATATTTCAGTGTACGATGACTTTTGTGAGATAAAGTTTTTGTTACTTTTTGATTACTGGTTTCTTAAAAATAAAGTTTTACTATGTTTTCAAAATATTTCATGTAGTTTTGTTAAGAATAGATTATAGATCTTATTATTAAATATACATTCTGAAATATTCATTTTAATTAATGGATAGACCCCTATTTCATTGAAATTCGTAAGTGTACGAACACTTTTGGGAGCCACTGTATGTATATATAAAACAGTTCCGTAACTGACTGACTGACTTACTGACATACAACGCACAGACCAAACCGCTGGACCTAAAGAGCTGAAATTTTGCATGGCGATTCTCCTTATAGTGTAGGGGTGCACTAAGAAATATTTTTGAAAAATTCTTCTTAGATTTTTTAAAATTAAATTTTTAAGCTGTTTTAGTAACTTTTTTTAAGTTTGCATTAAAAATAACGATTTTGGGGGTTCTAAAATTTATATCACGAGAAAGATCGAAAAAATCCCTTTAAAGTGAGATCTTTTTCGAATCTTTACCTCTATTTTCTGATTTTTGGTGAATTTTTAAAGATTAATTTTTAGAATTTAATTTATTAAATGCTGATCACGTGATTTCGTTTTCTGGCACTTTGAATTAATTTATCGTCACGTTCATAGCAACGAAATAGACAAAAGCATTTTTTTTGCTAATGCGGCAGACGATTGGAAATCATCAAAATAAATATTAAAATACAGTAATAGATATTTTCCTCAAACTGTACCATTTTCTTTAATATGTTCTATTAGATTTAATTTGAATATTTTCTTCTACATTATTTTGTCAATAAAAATATCCGTTACGATTTTTTTATAAATATATTTTTTCGTTTTTTTACATCAATCGCAAACATTGATCTTTCTACTTATTATAAATATATTTAAACATATTTTTGGCATTGATTTCAAACATTGACCGTTGTATTTAATTTGAATGTACTCCTTAGAGAAGTACGGGTTTTCAGCTAGTAGTTTTGTAAAACTGTAAATGACTGAAGAATAATGAATAAATTACCATTTAAAAACTGTTAATATTTTAAAATATAATTATTTTGTACTATACGTACTTAGCTGTATTGTTTAGTTTGTTTGTCAAATAAGAAACTGAACAAAGATTATAGAATTATTATTACTTTATTTTTACTTCCTGCATTACTTTTCATATATCTTCAGTAACAGTTAGTTTTCCATGGTAAATTCAATAAAAGGTTGATACTTTTTAAAAACATTTTTATGCTTTATTTATATTTTTTTACATCCTGTTTAGAATTTAACTAATTCGCGATGCGGAATACATTGATTTTAGTTTTTTTTTATACACAAATCAAAGAGAAAGCGCAGTATTCTGTCAAAAAAAATACGTATGATTTGGAAAAGTTGATCATAAAATCAAAAAATGTTTTCTTTTTTTTCTTCGCGCTTTAGAACTCTAGCGTTTGAATTATGCATAAATGTGAGCAGATGTAGCTGACTTGTAAAAGCAGTTCTTATTATTTTAGTAAAGCGATATCTGGATTAAATTTATTTTACAGTGCTTGCAAGAATTTTTTTCCTGTTCTTAATATGTTTTAAATTATGGTTAAACGAGAGAGTTTTTATACAGGTTTTAGCGGAAAAAAGCAATTTTAAAACAAGGGATTGTAGAGATAACATAATATGTGGGCAGACTACTATTTGAAATCTATTTTAGGTACAAGCTTGAAAAATAAAAACAAGGAAAATTAAAAGAACACACATCTCGAACATTGAAAACAACGTAATATTTGCTTCATTTAGATATTTTTATTGTTTACAAAAATGTAGAAAAGTCAGTTTTTTCTTTCATTAAATGTCTAACCATTTAGTCTTTTTCTTGCATCTCGTTTGTTTTAAAGATGTAAAAACTTACTCGATTCCTAAAGCTTCAATGATCGTAAGCAGACCTAAATAAATTAAATACTTCCCAAAAGGAAAAACAAATTCTGTAGTTGTTTTCTAATGTGGAGCCCTTGTCTGTGAATACTTTAATCGTCGGTTGCTTTCAATGAGGGCACCATATATGTGAATCAACACCACCCCCTGGTGTCACCTCAATTTAAGGGGAAATGTTGCAGTCCTTTTCTTTTAGTCTGTACATTTGCAGCATCTATTAATTTCTTTTCTTTGTCAAAAATATAAAGTATAAATTAGAAGGTATTAAACAATATAAAATAGTATAAATGGAATTTCACCAATAAGTAATTCCACCTCTACAGACGCACACTGCTAAACTTATATTTTGCGATTAAAATTTAGCGGATTGATGAAATATAAAAATGTCACTAGATTATTTTTTTGGAAAATTTTGTGGAAAAATTATAATAAAATTATTTAATGATGTTTTAAAAATTATCATTAAACTGTTATAGTATTTTTAATAACCTCTATAATTACAAGAAATATGAAGGAATAAAATAAAAAACTAATTTGTTCCATAATTGTAGCATACCAGATGAAAAGAAATTTTGGGAGCATTTATTAATGCATAATTAAATATCACGACATATTGAAAAAAATTGTAATCTTCATGGAGCCGTTCCAAATTAGTAGATACCCCCATATCATTTCATATTCTGATGAGATAAACTTGTATATGTGTATAAGTTCAGTTATATATTTACAAAACCGTGCTCAAAATTTCCTGATAGAAAGCTTACAGGATATTCGGAAGCTTTGAAACTAGAGCATGATTTATTATCTAACTAAATTATTACCGAAAAAAGCTTTACCATTTTTCTTGCATCTGTAATTCGCTAAACTAAAGTACACAGTCACTTACTGTCTTAGGCACTTACTTCCATTGGTAATGTATACTCGGGGAAATAAGCTATTACAATAGCTTATCGTTCATAGCACGGAGTTGTTCAGCCACTTCATTTAGTTTAATTTGTTGATACAAATTGCTAACGACAAAAGCGTTTAAAAATATTTCCCTAACAAAGATTTCAGTTAATTCAAAGATTTAATAAATTGAAGTACTGTGTAAGACAATAGAAGCACCTCTAAACGCCTAGAGCCTGATCGATGGGCTGTCTTGATAAAAATGCTTTAGACAGGAAACCGTAATCACTTTATGTTAAGTCTTCTCTAACATGACATAAACGGGTTTGGTTCGAATGAAGAAATCAGTTTATGTGCCGTAATACTAAACTTGTTAGGTTAAATTGAAAAGGGAAAGTATTTCACAAAAATGACGATTGCGAAGTAATTTAGAAAATATTCTGAGCTTTTAAGGTTCGTTGAAAATTTTTACTTAAAAACTTATTCAAATGCAAATATGTATTATTTTTTCGTCCGAAAATTGCGACGATAATATTTAAAGTGTGGTTCAATGACACTAAAGTTTCTGAATTCATAAAATTGGTTTTCAGTTAGTACCAAAGCCTTACATAGTTATAATCTTGAATTCCTCGGTTAATGTTTACTGTCTTGGAATCTTGATAATCTTTTGGATTTTACAAAATACATTCCCCATGATGAAGAAAAACTCTTTTCATTTTGATAAATGGTTTTAAAGAGAATAACCTGATCCACATGTTTGCCTGAAACAAAAGTTATGCAAGAAACTGGTTTCGAAAATATACTCAGTTTATAAATAAATCTTTACAAAGAGGCTTAGCAGTTTTAAAACATACCTCTACAGTTATTTTAGGGCAAGGCAATCATTAGTTGTTAAAAGACCTGTAATATTTAGATATCTAAATACAACTTGAAATAAATGAAAATAAAGAAAATATAACTTTCAAAAATTACAAAAATTCATTGATCAGTAAGGTAAATACAATTAAATGAAAATTTAATTCTGTTCCATAAAACAAAGATACAAATTATTTAATTTATTGAGTTATTAGGAAAATTATATAATAACAACTTATCTCATAATTTTCATATGTTTATCTATATTAAGATTGAATACAGTAAATGTACTGGAATAAGTTAACTGATAGCTAAATTGAACTAAATCACTGATAATAGATTTATGGTGGTAGATATTGTAGATTTTATTTAGATAAATTTCAAATTTATATGCAATACTTTTGTCTTAAACTCATAGTCTGTTTTAATAATATCCAGGTCAAGAAGATTAACATTAATTTGATTGCTGGTGTTTGGTCTAAGTTCTATGTTAGTTGAATAAAATTAATATCACCGTAATTACTATTATTAGCTTTGTTAACATATCCCCTCTCTGTATATCAATATATACTAAGCTTACCATTTTTACGAATTTGATGGGAATGTGAGTATGGTGTATTCACACTACACCGAGGTTCTTTCTCTGACATAGGGACAGTGAGGTAGATAAAACTAGTCGTCTAAACGACACAAACATTTATTGACAATTTAACAAAATATTACAACCAGAACTCTGAGCACGAGGTGGGCAAGCCTATTGCATCTTACAAGACCCATTTGCATCTTACCAGACTCCTACTAGGGACGCTCTCCGTCTGTCCCTTTCTTACAGACTCCCCGCGATTCGCAGCACCCATCTTGGGTTCAACGCCCCCGCAGCCAATCCTCTGATTGGTAGAGGGTGGGGGAATCACGGGGCACAGCATTTTCGCTTTAACCAGCGCTGCTAGTCAAACATTACACTACACCTCCCCCGCAAGATAAGTGTTGGGGGTTGAAAACAATAAACACTAATCTGAAAATCAGTAATGTTTGACCTAAATTCTAACTTAACTTCACATACTCAAACAGAAGTATCTACATATCAATACACATTACTCATAATTCAAATTATTAAAATACCAATTAAACAATTATATATCAATTACCAATTATAAACATGACACATTATTGACTTAACCTCTACTCACAAATTTAAATTAATAAAATGTCACTTAAACAGTTATATAACAACACACTAAACAATTACTATTGATGCATATGAAAAGCATTGAATTAAACCCTACTGACAAATTTGAATTAATAAAATACCACTGAAGCAATTGCATACCAACACACTAAACAATTACTAATTAGGATTATGAAAAGTATTGAATTACTTCTACTCACAAATTGAAATTAATGAAATGTCACTTAAACAATTATATAACAATACCTTAACAAATACTACTCATAAGCATGAAAAATATTAAATCAACACTTACATACAAATTTACGTTAATAATAATAATAATAATAATAATAATAATAATAATATACCACTAAGGGAATCCAACAGATGTACAGAAGACACCACACAAATTTTTGTTCATCAGGATCATAAAAACACTGTGCTCAGGATCAAGTAAACACCAAGACATTAAAAGTTTGCACAATGGAATACAGTTTCACTCACCAGTTTGAACGTCTCGAAACACCACAGTTAGTTACTACGCACTTCACTAAAGTTTGAGTCGACGCGCTTCACTAAAGTTTTGCAGCAAGAATCGATAAGATGAACATATCACTCAACGCGATCACAAATAAACACACAAAAAAAGCACTGAAAAAAATAACACTTCGTCGCTCCATGACACTTAGGGCCACAACAAAGGCTAACCAGAACCTTTGACAATCGCACTGCCCGTCATAAATAATACTTGACGTGCACACATAATCACACTGATCCATATTGCACTTTTACACAATCTAATTGGATCCGCGAAATCAGCGGAGGTTTGTCTAATCACGAACACATTTCTGTGATCTTTACTCTCTCGTTCCACCACATTCTGTTCAGGAAAAATGCATCTCGAGGACTCGTCACTCAAATTTGCTGATCTATCTAACTCTGTAGCATTTACGGTGAATGACTTGCGTTCACTAACAAGAAGCATATTTTCTTCGCTCTCCTTAGCATTAATTTTACTTCCATTTTTGTCCCAAGAAATTCCTTCTATTTCCTCAGCAACCCACATTTTTCTAATTTCCGTATCATTTCGGTCGAGCTTGGTTTCGAATATCGGAGAAACATCACTACTCGCTACAGGGTTTAGTACCGAAGTCTTATCAGCCCCTAGATGAAGAGAAAGTTCATTTTCTCCCCTGTCCGCAGCTAGTGTCAATGAACTGTCATATCCCTTATTCGAAACATGGTTGCGGTCAACTTCACCCAAAGAGATCGATCTTATCTCTGCAACCCTTCGATTATCACCGAACTCATTCCTCCCTTTCGTTTCCTTTTGACTCTCAACGGGGGGTTCGTTGCGGGGATGAGCTGAAGATGTTTCCACCCCGCTCGTAAATTCGGACACTCCGTCTTGCACGGTCCTCTTGGTGTCACATTTCAGAGAAGCCCCGATATTCTCGCTTCCACTACAAATTTCGGCGAGGGGTGATTCTTGAAGATCACTGAACTTCGTGCTAGGCAAAAATTCACCCGTGTTGTCAGTATTCGTGGAGTGGAGTGGGTCGTTTGTAGAGATGAATTCTTCCCTTGTGGCTTCTGATAAGCTCATCTTTTCAGTCTCTTTCTTGTTCCGTTCAGGAAAAGCACATGAATTTTCGGCCCAACTTTTGACTGAATTTCTTCTTCCAGCCATAATTCTAGCGAGCTCACGTTTTCTCTCATTTTCTAATTTTTCTTTTTCCCATTTTCTCTCATTTTCTAATTTTTCCTTTTCACGTTTCCTCTCACTATTTAATTTTTCTTTTTCCTCCCTAATTTGTCTCTACTCTACAATATCCTCTGCTAGTCCCTTAACGAACTCAGGATCATTTTTAAACTCATCACTTTCCATAATGCTATATTTAAGGTCTATAATCCTCACATTGGGGACAATTTCAGCTCTAATCTCTTCACAAAGAAGTTCGAAGTCTTCTCTCTTAAACCCTTTAAACATTTTCTTAACTTCGAGCGTTCGTTAACTTATCAAAATTTAAATCTTCTTACCTTCTTGCTGGTCATCCACAGGTATCTCACTGTTCACTTCACTCACTATTCACTTAATTCCGGTAAACCACACTTTATATTCAGGTAGAGCACCCTATCTCACCATCACTAATTTCTAAACTGACTATTCTAGCATGAAGTCCTAGGATACACACTAACCTCGTCCCTTATATGCCATGCTGCCGGCTGCGCCAATGTGGTGTATTCACACTACACCGAGGTTCTTTCTCTGGCATAGGGACAGTGAGGTAGATAAAACTAGTCGTCTAGACGACACAAACATTTATTGACAATTTAACAAAATATTGCAACCAGAACTCTGAGCACGAGGTGGGTAAGCCTATTGCATCTTACCAGACCCCGACTCCTACTAGAGACGTTCTCCGTCTGTCCCTTTCTTACAGACTCCCCGCGATTCGCAGCACCCCTCTTGGGTTCAACGCCCCCGCACCCAATCCTCTGATTGGTAGAGGGGTGAGGGAATCACGGGGCACAGCATTTTCGTTTTAACCAGCGCTGCTAGTCAAACATTACACTATAGTGAGGGATGGAAACTTAATTATTGCTGACCTAATGTCAATTTTTACAGTAAGATGGGCCAACTTTTGCAATGTTAGGGTGGAAGGTGACATATGTATTTGCGCTATTTGATAAACTTTCTTTAGCAGGCACGATGAATGCCTAGTGTCGCAGACATCTGTGCACTGGCTCGTAAAAAGCGAAAATTGTGGAAGAAGAACGAATTGTCTAATAAATAATTTTGTGCTAAAATGTGTTCCTTTCAGGAAGAAGAGCTACAACTATAATGAAGAGTATGGATTCAACTTTATGGAAGATTACGGGATTTTGTTTTAAGCTATCCGTTCACCTTTGAAACGCCATTTTCGGTCATAATATCTATTTTTATTTTGCAATAACATTAAAGCATAATCTTCATTGCATGTGATGACTGTTTTAGACTGGTGTTCTTGACCATTCCCCTGCTTCAATAAACCTTCGTCGTACTGTCGACAAATCAACGCTAAGACTAGTAGCCAATAATTCCCTCTGAAGATCTGTACTTGTGTTGCGAGGATGCATTTTACTGTTTCGTACAAGAAATTTGTCTGTTTGTGGTGTTGCCTTACTTTTGCGTCCACATCTACTCTTCAGTTTTGGAGAAACTGTCCCAAACTTATTTTGCTGATCAATTATCCTGGAAACACTGGATTTTCCAACTGCAACTGCTGCAGCAATATCCCCCATAGTCATAGAGGTATGCTGCCTATGGGTAACAACTCTAGCCCTTTTCCTGGGAGTGATATCCAGTTTTTTCATACACGTGAGAACCAGACAACTCACACAATCGACCACTTCACCAAGCAGGTGAAATGCAACTGACTCGAAAATGTTCTACGTGTGATGATCACGTGGTCAAACGAGTTTAGACTAGTCAAGGCCAACCTCCCTTAATAACAACATACACTTGAAATCGGTGTCAGGCAGGAAATCACTGGAAAACAACGGATTTTATAAAAAATGAAGTTTGTCCCGATTAATTTGCAAGAGTACTAGATAGAAATGGGAATTATCTAAATCACTTGAATTCAGTGTGTCATAATAATTACGAGGAAATTTGTTTAATTAAGTAAAATAATTAAAAAGCATCATGCAAAATTGGCGGTCTTCTTTCAACCGATTAAAATTCTATTCACCAAGAAAGAGTTTTATTGGACTCCAAACTATGTATACAAAGTAAATTTAATTCAAATGCATTATCTGACTTGTTCAACACACGAACAGATTCTCAATCAGAGAGACGATAGCACAGATTCTGAAAAGGCTAGTGTTCTCTATATTGAAAAGATGACGACTAATGTTTTGAATACACTGTCTTTTGCAATGTATCCTCCAGCTGTGGCTTTGTATCGCAATAATTGAGCTTTAAAACCATTCAAATGGTTATATATCATATTAATATCTCAGTTTACATGTGCAATGATCTATCAAATACAGTTAAATACTTATTTTAAAGTATTAGACAAAATCAGTAGCAAAGAAGCAAGTAAAAGTCAGTTAGAAAAGAAATCATGATATACAGTATTTATGATTCTTCAGGAAAGAAATCATGTGAAGTTAATCAATCACGATATTCATTAAAATATTTATTTTTTCTAATAGTACAATTATTTAAAAAATCAATACATTCCCGTATTTCTTTATTACATTTTTTAGCTTCATTTTAAATTTTGAGTATGAAACCAGTGGTACCTTACAGGAAGTTTTGAAGCTCAACGAAAATTATGAAACATAATCGTACAATTCTGATTAGAAATATAAAATAATATTAACAATATTATTAAACAAAAATTACTTAAAAAGCTAACAAGAAATGTTATGAAATGTTTAAACATTTGATGCATAAAGATTAATCTTATTAAGTCTTAATTATACTGAATAATTACTTTGATTAAGCAAATAATGTATTGCTTTTATTTCAAAAAGAGTCTTAATGATCAAATATTGTATTAGCCATGAAATATAATTATACTTGCCAAATTCTTTAATGAATTTCGTATCTCGTTTATGAACGAATTTTCATTTCTAATTATACTTGTTATTTCAAAATAAACGAGAGGGTAATTTTAATGACACTTGTAAGTCAGAGCAAAGAATTATTCATTAAATATGCAGTTTTCGGAATCGAAACAAAATACTTTCTTTCAAAACATTTTATTAAGTCACAAATATTAAGACTAATTGCAAGAGGTAATAGTTGAATATAAAGTAATTTGTGTACTTTTATTCTCTGAAACGACTGTATCATTAATACTCTCGCAAAAAAATGCATATATATATATATATATATATATATATATATGTGTGTGTGTGTGTGTATGTCATGGCCAGGGGCATAAACTATACTTAACTATATTTAATTAGGTTTAGTTATGTTAAATTGGGTTAAAACTAAGTGTATTAACTGGAATTAGGAGTTAAATGACATAGATTAAAGAATTATAATAAAAGCAACAAATAGTAGCACTTGTCCATAAAATTGAATATGACAGAGTTTGGGGGGAATTCGCGAGGAGTGCTGACGTCAGAGGGTCTTTCTGGAAGCTTCGAATCAAATTGCTTAGTTCAGCGGCGTCTCTTTTCTGAACGCTCTGTGAGAGAACAAAGGCAGAGCAATGTACGAATTCAAAGTGAACAAACGTACGTATCGCGGGGTGGAGTCGAATAGCAAAAGGATTTAAGTTAGTATAATGGAGTTGAAAGCATTTCTACTTGGATAAAAATAAAGATTTAGTTACGAATCAACGAGTCATTATTCCAGTCACCGACTGCATCACCTTGGATTAAACCTGTGAACTGATATATTTAGTAACGTGCATGTAAGCAACGTGACACACACACACACACAGAGACACATGTATATAGTATATACACTAGTTGTCAAAAATTAAGGAAAAATCACAAAAAGATGGATAACACGTTCAAAACTAGGCTAATCTGTTTAAAATTTGAATATGTTGTTAAGTAAAAGGTGCTGAACAATACAACATTATGCAAAATAGTGGCACTGCAGTCGGAATACGTCATTTGCGAGGAGCATAAAAGCGGATGTCTCAGAGCAAGGCGGTAATTGTCTCCGCGAGGCTGAGATCAGACATCTGGCATAGCCAAATTATAACAATGACCTCCAGGCATCATTTGACCGAAGAACTGCGATGGCGAGCTATTGGGAGACTAGAGGCATGAAAAAGTCAGACAGAAGTGGCCAGATTGCTAATTGTGAGTCCGTCTGTGGTTTATAGACTTTGTCAACAATTTCTAACTACTTATTCGGCATCCAGGAGGTTCAGCCAAGGACTGTCGTACGCTACGACGTGTGGCGATGACCGATATTTGTCATTATGCACAGGAAGGAACAGAACTGCAACTACGTCTGAACTCAGATCCTCCCTCGCTGCAAGCTTCGGAAGATTGGTATCAACGTCAACCGTGCTTAGAAGGCTTCACGAAGGTGCTCTTCTTGCGAGGCGACAAGCCATTTGCGTCCCGTTCACGTCACGCCATAGGCGGGAATGTTTGCAGTGGGCATGTCCACTTGTCCACTGGACGCGTGATCAATGGAGGGTTGTTCTCTTTACGGATGAGTCCAGGTTAAGCCTCCAAAGCCATAGTAGTATTATTTTGATTTGGAGAGAACCTGGAACTCGTTTTCATCCATCACACATCCGTGAAAGACATGCATACGGATCAGGCAGTGTCTGTGTTTGGGGTGGTATCTCTTTGGGTGGACGAACAGACCTCCATGTCTTTCCCCGTGGAAATGTGAATGCTCACACCTATAGAGTTCACATCCTTGATGCTTATGTGCGTCCTTATGCCGGGGTAATAAGTGATGCTTTCTTTAAATTCTACTCGTAACTTTTTGAGTAATCTTTTTTTAAACTTTTCCTTAATTTTTGATAACCAGTGTATATACAGAGGCTGTTCACACATTTTTTAGACGATGCATATTGTATTCACAAAACTAAATTACATAAAATTCTTGTATTTTAAATGTTCTATTTGACATCCCTTATTCTGAACTATCTTTCGACACCGCAATTTCCAGGATAATAATGCCTTCTGAAGTGTCGGAAGAGGTATTCTATCCCATTCCTCCTGAACAGCTTTCCAGAGTCCTGTAAGGGTTTTGGGACGTTTACGGGGGTCCCTTACGAGTCCCTCGTAAGGGTCTGTCGACTCGTAAGGGACGACAGACCCTTACGAGTCCTGTAAGGGTTTTGGGTAATGCAGATTTTAAAAGTCCGAAAGCACAAAAATCCATAGGTGATACATCGGGAGATTTAGTAGGGATATCAGTGAAGGATATGGCCTTGATACAAGTTTTTTGTTCCATTTCTTTTAGGAAATTTACATTGGATTTTGATGTGTGACTGCTAGCTTTGTCAAGATTGAGTCTAACAGATTGACAGCACTGTGGGTAAAGTGATGGTATTTCATTCAGAAAAATTGGCGATAAAATATGTTCCTGATAGTGTTTGGACTTAATCTTGACTTTTTTTCCACTCTCTTTATTTTTAACTTGCCATTATAAGAAAAACCAGCAACAATGATGAATCCCTTAGAAAAACTTTCTTTCGATTCTTTGAACCATGTACTTAAATTTTTTTTCTCCCCTTTTATGATAATAAATGGCTCTTTTTTTTGTTACAATCATTTAAATACACCCAAGATTCATCTATTGTGACAATTGTTTTCCATTTTTCTTTGGATAAGTGTTTCTCATATAGAATTCTGCAGCGTGTCCTGCGTTCAGCGACATGATTTGGAAGAAGACGATGCACATTGCGTTTTTTCGCTTTCTTAAGATTTAAATCAACGTTTATTATTTTATTTACAGTGGACACTGAGCATTTTAATGATTTTGCAACTGTGCTTTGACTAAGGGGATTTTCTTTTAACATTAAACAACGTACCTTTGCAATAGTCGAAGATGTCCGTTTTTTCCTTGGATACTTGTTAGGAATTTTTGTCCCACTTGAGGCTCCAATTTGACATTTTGTTCCTTTCTAGTTGACGATATTACCTATCGACGCTTTAGATATCACAAAACCATGACTCTCACATCGTTTTTGGATAACGGAGTATGCATATTTCTCTTCGGAAAGAGAATAAATGTAGCCTTCGAACCACTGCTTTGTTAAAAACGCCATTTTGAATAAAAACAAAACTTTCAAGCCGCAGACGAAAATTTTGACTTTTAAAAACATAGTGCAATTGCAATTATTTATTTTGCAGCAAACGTTTTTTTATTACCGCTTACCAAAATCGTCTAAAAAATGTGCGAACAGCCTCTGTATATATATATATATATATATATATATATATATATATATATATATATATATATATATATATATATATATATATATATATATATATATATATATATATATATACTACCTAAAGTACCAGGTGTCACTCGGGATTTTAAGAATGTTTGTTAACCAAAATAAATTTAAAACTAAACACAGTATAAATGTCAAAGAGAAAAAAGCACGTGTGATGTTATAGACATCAATAATATAAAAACCTAATTTAAAAATATATATTAATTTATAACAAACTACTCAGAATTCCTCTAGATTCAGGCTTTCATCATTTGAGCAAAAAAACCTGAAATTGCATGTTTGGCAGAATTTTCAAATACAACCATGAAATAACTACAGCATTGTTTCTTAAAAAAATGAAGTGTTTGATTGAGGGCTGCAAGCCTTTCAACTCCTCTCCACATTAAACTCCTATAAACATCCTCTACATGTTTAAAGTCTTATCTCTCCAAAACAAACTCCTTAGAATTCAGGTAGATTCAGCCTTTCATCACTGTACCACTAAAAGATTAAAAGTAAAAATGTCATTAGCTTTGAGAACTAAACTTGATGGAAGGAACTGGAAAAAATAATGTTTGTTTACCAAAATCCAATGAAAAACTGAACACAGTATAAATAACAAAGAAAAAAGCATACAAAATATTATGCACATCAATAACATGAAAACCCAATTTAAAATATATAAATTTATAATAAACTCCTCAGAATTCAGCGAGATTCAGCCTTTCATCATAAAAA
The DNA here is from genome assembly GCA_907164885.2 of Dolomedes plantarius. Taxonomy (NCBI): domain Eukaryota; kingdom Metazoa; phylum Arthropoda; class Arachnida; order Araneae; family Dolomedidae; genus Dolomedes; species Dolomedes plantarius. The sequence goes on from OU015494.1 coordinate 30,400,629, forward strand.
AGCTTAAATAAATAATAAATAATAAATAATAATAATAATAATTTAAAAATATTAAAACAATAAAATAATAGCTGAAATAAAAAAAGCCTTCATAAAAACGCTGAAATTACAGTTTTAGCAGAATTATGCCCCACCTGGAATCGGACCCGGGCCAAATATTCAGAAAGCACGCGGTCTTCCGACTGGGCTACTATAATATAGAAATATGAAGAGTAAAAGTGAAAGATATTTGCACTCAGATTATTGGAAAGTTCTTTTGGGTTGGTATATATACCTGTGGGAGGAGTCTTAAGCTAGAAATAAGTTAGCAAGGTAGAAGAGAAGTCGTTAACTCTTGAATAGACACAAAGATATAGGCGAGGAATTGCAGTATCGATTAGAAAAGAAGATCGCTTGACACTTAGCGGGGTTGATTCGAATTTTCAATCGCGTGTCGAGAGTGTCAATATGCCGTTAGATCTGATCTATTTTAGAGTATAAAATCTGACTTGAAAGATTAATGTTTTCATTTATTATTCTGCTTTAATATAAGATTCGAAACTATTTGATTTGATATATTTTTTATACTTTTTGCTTGCTGTTCACTCTTTAGGCCTAATATCGCTGCTTTTGGCTTTGAATCTAGAGGGGTGAATCAAGGAAAAAGAACAGAGAACTTACCTTTACTGGACTCACCCTTAAAAAATTGTTTTTTTTATTAATTAAAAATTAACTGTAATTAATTCCGACTCTGGAAGTTCTTACTTCCCTCCGCTGTGTTTAACGATGCCTGTATGTAAAATTTCCGATCGTCGCTTCTAAACTGTGGATTTGTATACAATTTCAGACAGACAGGCAAATTTTCATTTTTATATATTAGCTATATGAGAGAAAGGTAAGCGTTGGTGACTAAAAGAGTAGAATTAAAAGAATTGTTTTTTTATATTTACAAAATATGTTTATGGCCATGGCACTCATCTCGCAAAATAAACATTAGAGGACAACTTAAACACTGCAACAATGATCATTTTACCCTGATGCATAGATCTTTGTCTAAAACCGATTTAGTTATTACTATTTATGATAATAATTATTATCCATGATAAACTATCAAAAATGATAATTATCGCTTACTATAAAAGAAATAAGGATTGCTATAACTAATAATACTGTACTGAATGAAACGATCAGAGTACCGCTATTTCAGGGAGATGAGGCTATTCATTGCTCGAATTAATCCGCACGTTCACGGAAATCCAACAAAGACTGTAGGGGAAGTTTTCTAAATAACGAGGAACTTTTAGTCAAGAGCATACAAAGAGGAGAGTGAAAATATCACGCATTCTATTTATTAATAAGCTCATATTGAACATACATATTCAATGAGTTGGAAATATGTGGCATAAACTATCATAATATGAATGCTTCAGTGGGAATATTTATTACAAAAAATTGCATTTTGGGATAACCAACTTTAGATGGCTGTATTTATACCCTCTCACAAACGAGCACTTGTGTGCGCAAGCGCATCCTTTTATACACAGAGAAAGAAAAAGGGAGATCTACATGAGAGATGTACCAAGAGAAGAAAATACTAAGTTGCTGAAATATCCGTCTGAATATATATTAATTTAAAACTGGATGCCGAGAATAAATAAAATATGTATAGAAATGAAAAAAATACCAAAATCAATACTGTTTTTTTTCTTACAAGACTTTTATTTATACTTATACATATAAAAAGGAATAGGAAACAAAACAACTGTTGTAAAATATCAAATTATTGCAAGCAGGAACAATCATATTTATGTGGTAGCTAAAAGTTATGTAAGTACTTTTAAAGCTTCCTTAATCACCATTCTTTGATGGGTACAATCTGCCTCACTGTAGCTATGAATATGCAATACATTGAAAATAAAATGTCCTCCCAACATAGCTCGAGGAGTACAGTTTCATTCGTTATAATTTTTGTTTCTATGCGACAACCATTTTCTTTTGCTTTTGTGTTTCACTTTTGTACTATTTTTCTGACTAACTGTATCATAGAAGATCTCATTAAAAGGACCGTGCCTAACAAGGTATGATTACACAGATGAGAAAAGTGGTACGGGTTATATCTACCTTCTTTCAATTGCTTGAGGACTATGTTGAAGCTAGGAGTCATTCCCTCACCTCCAGAGATGCTATCAAAACTACTTTTTCCTTATTTCGAGGATAATTTTTTTTGTTATTTCATGTCATGATATTTCAATCTTTCTGCTATCTGGGTTCCTTGGAACTTAATGATGTTCAATCCTGTATGAAGGAATGAAAATAATGAATTCCTTTTACAGGCTAAATTAGAATTTCAATTACTGGGGGGAAGACTAAACCTCTGAATGTGCAGCACTCAATTTATAGCACTTCGATGTTATCTGGAAGTAAGTTGCAGTAGTCATACCAAGTACATTAAGTTTGTCTAGGTATTCCGTGATCTTATTAAAGAAGTCGCAAATTGTGTCGAGAATTGGCAATACTGTGTTACCTTCTAGAATTCTCTTAACAATTCTGTATTGTTGAATGGAAGATACCTTGGAGCTATTTTTGATAAATAACATACTTTCTTTTACGTTGCTCTTCTCTATTTCCATGGTTTTCTGACACGGTTCCTGCTTTTAGAAAACAATTCCATGGTCAATCGAAGACGCTATGCTCATTCTCCTGTTTTTAAACTACATATTATGCCGTAAAGTTTTTAATTTTCTCCCCTTTCTCCAGGTTTCCCGTATGGTAAATCATATTGTTTGAACACTGTGTTATAAGAAGCAACCGTAAAATTTCTATCGGGTTAAATTATCCATAATTACGGGAAGGCTAGTCTTCTTGCCTGCTACCTCTGATTCTTACAAAAGTGGTATTTAGTTCGGTCGCTTAATGAAATTACCATGACCTGGCGGATAAAAGCACCAAATTTGGTATGAAGGTACATTAGGGTATACAAATAAATATTAGCCTAGGAGCCCTCCGGAATTTCTAAAAATATTCATGTATGGCACTAAAATACAAAATGGCCGACAAATACGACAAAATATCACTTTTGACACAATCTATTTTACTGTTAATTTTCAATTACAGCTTTAAGCCAACTAAGTATACTACAAACCAAACTTAGGGTAGTCTACATATTAAATAAAATACAATAAAATATATCCATATAATTTATTACAGTAATTTATAAGTACAAATATAACGCTAACAAGTGTTCCCAAATCAAAACAAAATATTTATAGCTATCTATTCAATAGAGTTCAGTATGAAACAGTTATAATAAATTACACTTGTAAATTGCACTTGCACTTGCAAATGGTGAGCAGTCCAGATTGTCTTTCCCACATGTTCAGCTGTTACAGTCTCCTTTGCAGGAACGTTTAATCAATTCCCTGCATGATCGGGAAACCTCTATAATTGTCATCCAAACTGGTACCCATGACTCTGAAACCTTATTCCAAGCAACATCCTGGCACAGCTTGTCTTCTCTGGACGTTGTGCAATTAAACTAACCAACCAACCAACCAACCAAAATCCTACGGAGAAGGAATCACTTGCCGTGTTTGTGTGCTGGTCGTCCAAATACCTGCTTGATAAACTGTCTTTCGTATATGTTGTAGAAGAGCATCCTCAGTCGGTGGAAACTTGTCCATTACTTGATTCTTCTGACAGAAAAGCTCCTTTCTTATCTGGTTAATACTACTGAGAGGAGTGGTTTTATCATATGAACAACACTCAGTCGTTCCAGCTTCTTGAAGTGTGAGTCACCTTGCAGCAGTTGGAATGGATGAGTGGCCAAATACTCAAATGTATTAGTGATGTCTTGAAATGCTTGCCATACATCCCAAATGGACTTCTTACTCTTACCTTTGAAGGAGAAAGTTGTGTCGCAACCAGAGTATGAGTGAAACACAGGTAGTGCTCGTGATTTTGGCTCCCCCAAGATTGTACAGATGGAGTTGATGCTGTAAAACCTGTAATGCTTGCCCATGCCAAAGGCTACCAAGATATCGACCAATGGTTGAGTCACTATTAGTTCATAGAAGGCACCATCAATGATGACAATCACATCTGTGTCTACAGTACCCACAAGGATACTCTTTGCCCCTTGCTGTAGTGTATGGAGTACATGAACAGGAAGCCTCGTGTCTGCCTCTTCACGATTGCAGTTTTCCATGGTTGTGTTCTAACCGATTTGTGCAACTGCATTCCCTCGTGTGACATGCATCTTTGCCTGGTGGTCAGTTGAACTCTACAAATTTGGAAGTCAAAAAATTGAACAATTCCTTCTTGTTCATTGAGTCACGGAGAAAGTCCATCGAATTTCGTAGCAGTCTGGTGTTGCCAGATACTTTCCTTCGAATCCCCTTACCTCTTTTTTCCCGGGTATACTCCTTAAGCTGTCTGGAATGTAGGTGTTCCAAACAACATCTAGCCTTTGGGCATGCTCCAGCTGCTTATGAGAAGGTAAGGTAGAAATACCTTATCAGCATACTGATTGAAGGTGTCTACACTAGTAGTGGGCAGGCAGTGAACGATGACAACACCGTCCATAAATTTGGAGTCATAGGTTGAAGTGGGCTCCTATTGACCTAGATGCTCAATACATTACCGTATCCCAACCTTGTTGGTTGGCAAATGAAGCTTACCAAAGTCTGAAAAGGAAGGAGGGAATGACTGTATCTCATGCGCAAGAAACTCATCCAAATGAGATTCCCGGTTCTGCATATATATATATATATATATATATATACACTCATGGACAAAAAAATTAGCGCACCAAGAAGGAGTCGTCAAAATGAAACGAAAGTTTACATACGTAATGACTACTTTAATATAAGTAAATGATAAGAAAATCAAAGAAAAAGGATAATTTATTTCAGAGAAAAAGGCAAAAGAACGGAGGAGTTAATACTCCGTTGGACCCCCTCTAGCGCGAATGCACGATGCGATACGATCGGGCATTGAGTCATACAAGTTCTGTATGATGTCTTGAGACATTTCGTTCCATATTTGCTGTAACCTTGCCTCTAGTTCGTTCAAACTCGTGGGATGCCCAACTCGTCGTCCCAAATGATCCCAGATATGCTCGATTGGAGACAAATCTGGGGATCGGGCAGGCCAAGGAAGGGTAGTAACAGTGCGGAGACAGTCTTGTGACACCCTTGCCGTATGAGGCCGACCATTGTCTTGTTGAAAAATGGCTCCTGGGAGCCGTTGCATGAGTGGCAACACATGTGGTTACAGGATTTCATGAACATACCGCTGGGCTGTCATGGTGCCACGGAAAAATACTAGAGGTGACCGTGTATTGTAGGCAATGGCACCCCATACCATCACACCAGGCGCCTTCGTATGGTTCGAGAAGACACAGAGGCCCCTAGTGAATGTGCTACCTGTGCCTGGATGGCGGCCGATGAAGCAGTTGGCTGTACGCGTGCATTTTTTACGATGTGGCGGTCTTCTCGACGTCTGTCGAGGGCGTCCTGAGCCTGGTCTTCGTGTACATGACATCTCTCGGGTCCACTGGTCCCAACACCTCCTCACAACACAATCAGAGCGGCCTAATTGACGAACTACTCGCCTAGCTGACCACCCGGCTTCCATCATCCCGACGATTCTCCCCCTCTCAAACTGCGACAACTGCTTATATTGTCTTCGAACACGGCGTAATGGCATGCCTATCTCAGCTCTTCCTTTGTAAATGATTCAGAACACTCAAACAAGCTTTGGTTACCTGTTTTATACTCCACATAGTACGATGTTCAACGCCCTCTACCAGCTATACGTAATGCGCAATCACGCTGCATTTCTAATCATTTGCATATCTCCCCGACATGTACCTTCATTGCAAGTTTCGTTACGATCCCGCAATTATTTCTTGGTGCGCTAATTTTTTTGTCCATGAGTGTATATACCCAACAAACACAGAGGCATCGGGCCGGGGTCGGAAGGTTCCGGCCAGCCGATTTCTCCACTGCTGGGCCGGCGCATTAGGTCAGTATCGTTTCCGTCCCGGGCGTGTCCTCTCGCCCGCGACTACCCCGTCGAGTGCCGGGCCGCTTCCGGTAGGAATGGATTTATCGTGCGTTCGGCTGCGAACCGCGAGCCAGCCGCACGTAACCCGGCAATGCGGAGACAAAGCCGCCGCGTAACCGGAGGTTGATGGGTCGGTTACGGGAGCAATAATTGGTGTCGACATACCGTCATCCACCCATCTCGTAACCAACAATGTGCCGGCGATCTTGGCGACGTGCCGTCACTCAACCGCAATCGGAATAGTGACACTATTTCAAAGTTTTGCGTAGAATCTTTTTTATTCATATGCTTATTATTCAGGTTTTTTTATAATCTTGATGAATAACATCTACCTTTGCACTTTATTCTGGCCTTTATATTACTAGTATTAATACCTTCTAATTTTACCTTATTCTCACGTATTTTAAGTCAGTACCAAATATTGATCCTTGTTATTACCTAAAAAATTTTATATGAATCACGAGTTTCCATCTATTTTTGCCATATTACGTTGTTTCGTTCCTTCATATTTACCCAAAACTGGAAGTCAATATATTAAAACCAATCTTTAAAGTTAAATCTATTTTTCCATTTGATTTTAGGTTCCCCACTTTTTCTTTTAAATGTAGAATAAGATATAGTATGGAAAAGGATACTATGCTTTTCTTTCCATTCATATTGTTTTTTAATTTCATCCAAAGAAATGTAACATAAATCCATGTTTTTAATAACTAACCCCAAAAGTTTGTATTCTCCCCCAGTAAAATTGAATTATAACAAATTTGATACATTTATTGGAGTAATTTATGTTTAGTGATATGATGAGACCCACAATCAATCTTAATTCATTCAAGGCTTCAATTTCATCTTATCAAAATTTGCTCAGATTAATTTATGTAAATTATTTTTTGTATATGATACTGTAAGTAGAGTTGGTAAATGTTCTTCAGATAAGCAAACTATATTTTCTATAGTTAACTTTGAGAAATTTCATTCCATTCTGCAGTTATAAGGAGTAATCCATGTGTGAAAAATATGAGTTAACTATAGGATTTCTTTCAAAATGATTAAAAATGAAATCTGCATGCAGTTTACTTTTGCATTTTCATTACTTTTGCGTTTTTATGAAAACTGCATGCAGTTTTCTATAAATCTTGCCAAGTCATTTTTTTTCATAGTTGAAAACTATGACTTAGTTCAAGAAACACTTTGACACATCTGATAAGTCAAAAAAAATATTTTTTATACAAACACATGCTTTTAAATACAGAAAAAGAGAGGTGATTTAAAATAAAATTTATTTAGAAGTACATAACATTTTTACATTTTCTAATAAAAACTTGGTCAATTCGTTGTACCTCTATGCCATCTTTACAGCATCTGTAAAAAAAGAAATAAAAAAATTAGTCCATAAATTTAAGCGTAAGGAAAATTACTCCCATCCCCTGATATAACTTATGGATCAAAACAATGTTTTTATTTAATACTTTCCTTGAGAACCTGAAATGACTCTTTAGGAAATCTCATGTAACCTGTATATACTTTAAAGAACAGTGTAAATCTTTTACACATCCAAAAAACAGAACAAGAAGAATAAAGAATTTATTGAAACATGTATAGGAGTTGCTTATGTTAGTAAGGCAAAAACTTCTCCCAGAATGCATAAAGTATTTGGATTCTGGGAACTCTTCCCAGAATGCATAAAGTATTCCTAATTGAATTCATTAAATTCAATTAGGAAATTAAAATTCTGAGACAGAAGTTTAAAAAAACTTGATGTAAAACAGCACCCAAACATGGGTGCAGTTTTAAATCTGTCATTTTATTGATAACTACTTGCATGAAGTAACTTCCTACCACATTTTTTGTAAAACCAATTAAATACTGTAAAAGCTATGTCATGTAAAAATGTTTACTTGATTCATTAATATAGTAATAGAAAATAGTTGTAAATGAGTATTCCCCTTTTCGCCAAATTCTCTCTCGGTACAATAGAAAATTCAACCCTGTAAAAAAAGTGAAGAAACATAAGAATAAACATTGAATGCTAAATAAAACATTAGCATTCAAAATCTTAAATTTCTAAATCTGACCCAACATCTGTATTAATGCTGTCTATGGCTGTCATGGATTCTGAAAATAAATATTCATAAGAACTTTCATTTTTCTTCAATAATTTGCCCTTTTTTCTTCTTTTTGCAAACGCACTTTGTTTTACACCATTGGTCTAATATATCACAAAGAACGATGCATAACAAACAAAAATTTAACTTTGAATAACACAAAACCAAACTTGGATACTATTCAAAATGTCCAATTGCTTTATGTGTTTATGAAAGATTTAAAAGTCACAGACATATTAAGCAATAGTTTAAATCAACAACCAGACTATCCCAGAGCACACACACATGCACTAAAAACAAACAAAAAAACAAAAAAATACTTATAAATCAGAAAAATATTTCATCGTTAATTTGTTTGTTTCCTCTAGTGTAGGTATGCGGTTTCTAGATAGTTACATATTTGGTTCAAGAACTTAATACTGTATATATATTTCTTATGTGCTGGTCTAACATAGGATTTTAAAACAGTAAGCTATAGGCTTTCAATGATAAATCATTCCTGATGTGACTTAACCCTTAACTGGTAACATACATATTTTGTTCATTGCAAGTAACATGCGTCTCTGAGACGTGTACATAACAAAAATTTATTTTAGAGGTGGAAATTTAATAAAACTACATATAAATTAACTAAATATGTTTTATTTGATTGTTCACAATACAATTAAAATTAAATTATACATAGAGTTAAAATAATACAACTAAAATATAATTAAAATCGGCATCACGTAAACAAAACTGCTTTTTTACTCCAAGAGTACAAGAATTGCCCACTTTTTTCGAGCACTCTAGGCAACACGGATTTTCACATTTTATACATTTGTTAGCAGTTTGCCACCTTTTTTGATAAGGACAATATTGGCACGTTTTTATCATGGGAAGCTTATCAGAAATTTCTTGAGAGGCTCTACGCGGTTCTTTAGGTTCTCGAAGAATGTCTCGTGCTATTTTTTTAGGTCATCCGGAAAGTTTGGGATGGAAAACCGAAGTTGCACTTGTTTTTCTAAGAAACTGTTTGCTGATGAATTTATAAAGGCAAAACGTGTCATTACAGGCGTCAAGACTACCACTTTATTGTAAAATATTGTCTGGGGCCACCGTCTCGACTTTCTATTTGGCGAATAGTTCACGATAATTTTGTCTAAATTATCCACTCCTGATTTTCTTGAATTGTAAAAACTTATTATTTCTGGTTTGTTACTGGATTGGTTGGTAAATTTTGTGTTATACATGGAGGATTTCAAATTGACGGCTTTATTTTGTTTTGCCATTGAAGACTCATCACCAGAGGGGCCAGGAACAACCTCTTCCTCTGAATTTCCATCGACCCTTTCATTTGTCTCATCCTCATTGTCTTGCTCATCTAATTCAGACTCAGTGTCATGTTTAGAATGTTCTATTTCATCCTCGGCATTATAGGAATCATCAGAATCAAATTCTTCATCACTCGGCTCACCTTCTTCTTCAGCAAGAGCATCCATTGACATTGTTTTTCTCTTAGCAGAAAATATACCTACCATGCTGAAAAAAAACTTGACGTATACCAAATTAAATAAATAAATAAATACATACTGGTGCAAAATTATGTTAAAGATTCTGTAACTATTTTTTCTGCAAACACATATCTCGGAGATGAAGAGAAAAGAGAAAGGAAAAAAATGTATGCAATCAATGAAATATTTCAAAAACTTTTGAATATAATTACATTGATCTTGAATGTAATCTATCAAGAACATAAATCAATAAATTAGTTAAAAGTTTGATTGACAGGAGGAAACATTTAGTAATCAATTTTTTGAGAACATGAACGATTTAGAACTCTCCAAGTTATTTAGGAGAGTAAATAAAAATATGTATAAAAATAAATTGAGAAGAACAACGTGCTGAGCAAACACATTAAAACATAAAACTTGTCATTATTGGTTATGTACGTACCGCACGTGCACTAGAAAAGAACGTCACAGGTAATACACATCTGTTAGTCGTCGTACGTTTTAGTTATGACCTTACTGAAACCACAAAACACAACTGATTGGCTTGAAACTTTACAAGCGCTGTTTAAACTATCTACCATGAGCATACACTGAAGGTTTCATTTGAAAAATAGCGCTAAAGTATGAAATACGAGATATTAGCAAACCTAAGCGTCTCTGAGACGTGTATTACCAGTCAAGGGTTAAAAAATTATGATCAGTAAAATATTTAGCTATTCCCAACCAATTCCTAAAGATATTTGATTAGATCTGATTAAACTCCTTATTTACAGACATGCATGGGATGAAAAAGGATGATTAAAAAAGGGAAAATGCTCCAACACTTTGTTTAGAATAATTGAATTTAAGTATTAAGACTTAAAATGGAATAAACATGTTTAACAGAGAGAAAAAATTAAGACATGCATAAAATTAAATTTTACCAAAATTTAAAATTACTTAGCCCATTAACTAATGATCTAATACATCCAAAAGCAATTTCCTTTTTACTACTTCTGTAATGAATTATCAACGAACCTCTAACAACTTATCAGGAAATTCTAAAAATATTTTTAAAATTTTAATGTTAACCATTAAGAATAAATAAATCTTGGCACTTCACATTTTCATAAAATAAATATAATTTTTCTGTTATTATAAAAGACTCTGCAAACCAGGCGTTTTGCTTTTTGGAACTGTATCGTGTATCCGTGAATTCATTGATTATACAGGAGTTCTATTCCATTATTAAGAAAGGGTTATTTCATTCACTTATCAAACACACATTTTGATATAATAAACCACAACTCACAGTGGATGTCTTAGCTACAATTTTATAAACAAACTTTGTCCATGAACAGATTTTGTATTTTCTAAATAAACATTGGCATTTTATACTTTTATAATATAAACCTCTTTTTCGGCAAGAGTTAAAAAGACATTCACAAGAGTCATGTTAACTGAAATCTCTAGACTGCACTTTCTCACTCACCTAAAACCTTAACAACAAGCTTCACAGTTAAAAAAGAATAAATAAAGGAAATCAATATTCAATCCACAAATTATTGAGACCAACATTTATGAGAAAGTTGAGATTAGCATATAAGTTAAAAAAATTAATTTGAAAATTTTAGTTCTTTAATAAATATTTTTATAGTTTTTTCATAGAAAAATTGAAATTAAAGTTCAAAATAAATCTAAAAAATATTAAAAACAGTGATTTTGGCCACGAGTCTACTGGTGAAAACAAAAGTATATGTCGAGAAAAAAAAAAGTTACACAAACTTACGCAGGTTATGAATCCATGCGAGCTATGATGAATCCAAGTCAGCTTTGGTCTTCCAAAACGACTGCGAACTGAAGCTAGATTCCACTTTCAAAATTCTGTAAAGACACCGATATTTTCTTATAATGCCATAATAAAAATTGAACGATTTATCAAACCAAGAAGTATTGAAAAGTAGAGTTCTTTATAAACTTGCTTATCACTAAAATAAAAAGGGGAATATGACCCCTTTACATATAACTTTGGGCTAAGTTCTTATTTATTTTGAACAGAATGATACCTAAAGACTTTCTTAAAGTCTTTTGAAAACAAAGAGCTTATATAGACAGTTATTGAGAACATTATCACATTTTTAATAAAGATTTTACCAATATTAAAACTTTAGGTAAACTTTTGCATACACAGAATGCAAAAGTTTACCTAAAGTTTTAATAACAATCTAACATACATGATGTTATCTAAATAAAAGTTCTCATCCTTGTCGGGTTCTTCAAGATTTTAAAGCTGAAACTGAGAAATAAAATTATATAAATGCACAATGACCAACAATTTAATAACTTAGGGATGAAAAATGGAATAACCTTTTGCATCTATATATGATTAAGCAATAACAAAAAATAAAAACAATTATAATCATTAATATTCACATTTATACTGATATGTGCATACTGATATGAGTATTTTGCATCTGTTACGCACTCATGCATACTGCATGATGGGGCATAAATCATAATTTTATGGTTTGTTGCATTAAAAGTATGCATGATCTATAACTATAAAATCAATAAAGTTCTGTTAGAAATTATAAAAATCATAGCATGAAATTGAACCTTCTTAGTTGGTATTGTGAAGTGTATATAAATATCCATAATATGCTAATTTTTTTTGTTTCTTAATATAAAGCCCAAGTTAACATACAGGCAAAATGCTGTCTATATTACCATTAAAAACATGAATAATGTATTTGGATAGCAGTCAAAATTATAGCACCATTGACTCTTTTTTAAAAATTTTTAGTATTTCAGATCTGGTATTATGAAATACATCAAATGTTCAAATGTTTTGATTATCTCATGGATTTCGTAGGCATTCATGAAAAGAAAATTTTAATGTTTCATACAAACTGATGGAAAAAAAGTTAGGTTAGAAAGAAATTGTAGTGGTTTTTATAAACAGATTAAGAACATCCTACTGTCATATTAAAAGACTTTTTTTGTTATTTTTTTTACCAATTTCACTGTACTTATTTATTTTAAAACTTTTTTCATGCTATTAATTGTGTGGAAAAATATTTTTCTCTTAGTTTAGGGAACACTGCATTTATATATCAATAATAATTGAAAATATCAATATATTCAATAGTTGTATACATTATATATCAACAATTTTTAATATAAATAATATAACCACAAGTAATATTGGTTGCTTTTGACATTTTTTAGAGGACTTTAATTATAATTATTCCTAAAAAATAAATTATCTGTTATAAAAAGCCTTCTAGAGAAAACTGGAATTCCTAAACAAGTTAACCTTATTCAATTAAGTCTTTCCAAACAAATTATTGCTTAAAAAGGTACTTATGTGTGCATGTTACTATGAGATAGCTGTTAATGTGATTATAATCATGGATTATGCTTTTTCATTTTGCTTTAGTATATTTATGATTATTTTCAATATCTTCTTTCTCTGTGAATATGCTTTCTCTGAATTTCAAAGGGGGAGTTCTTAATTTGAGTTGGGATATTTGTTTATAGACTTATCAGCTATCTAATGCAGTGAATGAATAAATTTTGGAGTAAAATATCATAGAAACAAATGTCAATTACATTAAATAACTTATTATACATGGATCATAATTATATTGTGCAATAATTTAATAATTATTAAAATTTAGATATCAAACTAATATTTCATTGATTTATCATACAATACATTGAACAGGAAGAAAACTATCAAGGAAAATTTATAATGATAAACAAACCATTTACTTACTTTGTCCATCTAAAATATTAACTGAAACACGAATCTTAAATTTTTCCGAAACAAAATGTTTTTATTTATACATACGAAAGTGCTCGTAAGTGCCATAAGTATTGCTAATATAAGTATAAGTATTGCTAATTCAATAGACACTCAGTACAATTTGATCTGAAATACGGTCGATTCATATTATAACTTGGATTAAAACACTATCTTATAACGGTAATAGAATAATGTTCACTATGTAAGGGTGTTAAAAAAATCCAAAGGCAATAATTTAAGACTAACGAATGAAACTTACTTGTGGATTTATTTCAGCCAACTTGTAAGCAATCTTTAATGGCGCCTTTCAATCACGTGCAACTGAACGTCCAATCAGATAACACTGGTGCATTGTAGTTCCGAGCCAAGGTCACGAGGAGAAAAAAACATGTTTTGGAATTTCAATATGCTATAGCTTTCAAAAGCTGCCTTTTGGCATTGAATATAAAATTTTATTGCTCTACTGAAATATTTTTCAGGTGCTTCAAAATAGACATTTTTGTTAAAAGAGATAAAATTCTTTTTTTCTGTTTATTTTATGGTATATTAAATTAATAATATATATTTTTTGTAAATAAAATATTCAAAATATTTTTACAGGAAACTTAGGTATTTCTAAGTATTTCTAATTTTTATTTGTCATTACAGAAAACTGATTTTGTAGAATTTCGCAATTTTCATCATCTTGATTTTACAGTAGCATATTCTTATAATACACATTGGAATGAAAAAAACAATTTTTAATTAACGGACCTTAGTTAAAATAAACAAATCACACTTATTTAGAAAAATATTAATGTAATGTCTATAAAGGCAAAACGTTATTTTGAAAAAAATATTCATGCTTTCAAAAGTCCATAGTAATCACACATAGTTTCCATTACTTATTTCACTGACACATTGAACTGTTTTATTGTTTCAAATTTTGGCATTATCTTTTGAGAATGTATTTTTTTTTTATCAATGCATTTCTTGCAGAAGTACCATGAACGGACAAGGACGTACCGGTAACTAATTTAACAATCCTTTCTACTACTTGTGTGTGACATGGGAAAATTATTGATGTCAATACATTGACTCTCGTGATCAGATTCTTTTGCTTCCTTTATAAACTGCTTTAGTTTGTCATCAGAAATATGCCTCTTCATAGGAAGTCCTGTTACTTTAACATCATTCCATTCAATCACATCAATATAATCCTTTATACGTTGAAATAAAAACTTTTTGTTGCCACCTTCATTTTCAGCCCTTGCTTTTAGATTCCGGGGTAATCCAAGCTCTCTCTTACATGACTGCGATCATCTGATATCATAAAAAGGACGAGATTTTCAGAAGCAGATTTCTGGCACTGGAAAATGTATATAAGATAGCATAATAGCATTTTTCAATGGAAACAACCAGAATTTAAACATTACAGTAATTGCAATGGATGGAACTGCCGTGAAAACTGGATTGAATAATGGTGTGGTTCGTTTATTTGAAAAGGAATTAAGAAGGCCACTGCAGTGGTTGATTTGTCTAGTTCATGGAAATAAACTACTAATACGTCCAAATTTGGAGGAGAAATAGGTAAACAACTAGAAAACTGCTATGAACTTCCAGTAATGGAATTATCACCTATTGAAAATGGCATTTCATTACTAGAAATTAAGGATGATTTAAATGTGGACCCAAAATATTTGTTAGAAATGTCTAATGCAATCTCTGTTGGGAGGGGCTCTTCTGATTTGTCTATGAGAAAACCAGGAGAACTTTGTTATTCATGATAGCTTACATTAGCAAACCGAATACTTCACTTGTATGTGGGAACAGAATGTACTGCAAAAAAAATCTCCGAATACTGACTGAGTACATTTTGTAAGTATATGCATCTGTTTCGTTTCACATAAAGCGGAAACTATCTTATATCCATGGATCGAAGCACTTGTGGAAACTTGTAAGCTATTCACGTTGCCTCCATCAGACTCTTAAAAATGTAATTGACCCAGTTATTCAAAGAAATTCTTACTTTGCAGCTTCTGAAAATCTCCTCCTATGTATGATATCAGTTGATTGCAGCCACGTAAGAGAGCTTGGATTACGCCGGATTCTAAAAGAAAGGACTGAAAAATGAAGGGGGCAATAGACAGTTTCAAATTCAACGTTTAAACTTTGATGCCAAGGATTATATTGATATGATTGTACGTAAAGATTTTAAAGTAACAGAACGAGGCATATTTCTAATTACAAACTAAAGCAGTTTATAAAGGAAGCAATATAATCTGATCAGGAGAGTCAACGTATTGACTTCAGCAATTTTCCATGTCCCACACAAGCAGTAGAAAGGATTGTTAAATTCGTTACCGAGTCATCGTTACCCGTCCGTGGCACTTCTGCAAGAGTTCCATTGATAAAACCAAAATACATTCTCAAAAGATAATGCCAAAATTTAATAATAAAAAACAAAACAAAACACAATTCAATGTGTCAGTGAAATAAGTAATGGAAACCATGTGTGATTACTATGGACTCAAAGAACTTGTGTAAGGTATACATAAGATTCGATTCACAAGAATCGATCTTTTGAGTGAATGAATTAAAGAAGCTGCTTGAGATATGCTAATTTTGGCATGCGCGATTGGTATAAATACCAAGCAGCTTGATTAATAAAGAGGTTGGAAAAGGTTGCTAAGGTTGATAGATAAGCGAGAGGGAGCTACGAGTTAGGCAGCTCCAGGTATTAACTGGCGCTTGTGCTTAGCAGGCCCAAAGTTTACGTGGCAGTACTGCTGGTTTGTGAGTATTTGCAATGTGTATTTCTATTGAATGTTAATATATATGCTCCGTACTAGTAGTGCGTATGCCTATTGCTGTAAAAGCAAATTCTATATGTGCAACGAATTCAATAAACATTGTTTCATGTATAAACTATGTTTGTATCAAATGAAAATAGAGTGCCCCTAATTATTCTCTATACTGGCACCCGAAAGTTTATATATACCCTGGTTGTTATCGTTACATTTATAACGAACAACATATTTGAAGTTAAACTGTGTACTGTGTACTTATATTGATAAAATTGTTGCAAGTAATTATATACTGTTGAAAATGAGTGTTGTAGAACAAAACCCTGCTGGAAATTTTCCTCGGGAAATTATGGTTCAGCAATTTGCGCCATTCGAAGCCACCTTCAATGACGGCCCCTCAAGAAAATTGAGCATTACTTTCAGCAACAATGCACCCCAGAGGGGGATAAACTTAAAATTGCACTAGACGCTTTAAGAGGTAGTGCATATCAGTGGTACACGTGTATGCAAAGCAGTAATCTGATTTTTGACTATTTGTCATTCAAGCAACAGTTTCTTAGCGTTTTTCCAAAGACCTTTAATCAAAGTCAAATTAAAGCGGAAATTTATTCGCGAAGGCAACGTGAAGGTCAGTCTACGTTAGATTTTGCTATGGAAAAGATTTCCAAGTGTGAGGAATATCTAGAAGGGGTTACGGAAGCGGTTATCTTAAAAATAGTTATCCAACGTTTGAAGCCAAGTGTTCAAGATTTTTTAGACAGTCAAGATATTACAAGCAAGGTTACCCTCCTTCAAGCTTTAGCTAAACATGACAAGAGGCATTTCTTCGCTACCACTTACCCTCACTCAGGTATAAGAAGTTTTATACACCCTCGCCAAAATTTTTTGCGAGTTTCAAACCAACAGCGAAACCAGTATCGTGGGCGAATTAAAAGAAGCGCACGGCGTTACAATTAAAGTAGTGCACTTAAAGTAAATAATATGCAAGCACCTTACTTGCACTGGCAAGTTGATTCACATGATATGGTTCAACCTGTTGAAACTGTGTGGTCTAATGTATTATTTTGTCCGAGTAGTAATCATTATTTTGAGAATAGTGAAAGTCAGGGTATTTTTGTGGCTTATAAAGAAAGTGAGTCTAGCTGGAATGATGAGGTAATTCCAGTACAAATTTCTGAAAATAGTGCCGATAGTAATGCTAGTGGTTTAGAAAATAAATCATCTGATACTTCTATTAATGCTATACCTGATATTTTAGATGATATTCACACATCTGTTAATGAAGGAAATTTAGTAGATGACGAAGTATGCGTTACGGAAGTTAGTGAATACTTATTAGTTGACGACAATAAAAATTCTTTAAACGATATAAGGAACTCGCTAGGTAATGATGATATTATTTCAAGTTCCCAGCCGAATGGGGATTGTTTAGGCCAGGTTGATAATATGATCTTAAATAAAGTTCATGAAAACCAGACTGAGAATCAGGATGAAAAGTTGATACAGAGTTATACTGTAAGTAGTTCAGCTGATGTTTCGGAAGTTGTAGAAGTAGTTAGCATTAAAACGCAAGAATACGGAAAGCTTAATGTTCCTAAAACTGAAGCAGTATTAAAGAATTTAAATGATAACGATTCTGATGTCGCAAGTTTCAAAGAGACATTTTCATCAAAAGAGGATAAAACTAAAGTTAAAAGGGATAAAAAACGTGAAAAAGCGCCTTCAGGTTCCAGCATTAAAACAGCTAATATTGAAGTAATTAAGGCGTTAAACAAGAAGTCGTATAAGCACAAATACGAAAAGCACCGTCAGGTTGTTGAAAAACAAGAAACAAGCGGCGAACTAAATTGTAAACGCATCATAAATGGCGAGATAAAGCCAGTAACTGAATACATAGGTGCGGCGTATAAGTTTGAAAAAATAGAGTCTGCATTAAAATCTAATACCAATACAAGTAAAAGTACGAAGAAAAGTAAAGTGTGTACTACAAAGTGTGTACTAGTCAACTGACAGTTGCAAAATCATTAAAATGCTCGGTGTCTACTGTAAACAAAATTATAAACGTTGATTTAAATCTTAAAAAAAACGAAAAAACGCAATGTGCATCGTCTTCTTCCAAATCATATCGCTGAACGCAGGACACGCTGCAGAATTCTATATGAGAAACACTTATCCAAAGAAAAATGGAAAATAATTGTCACAATAGATGAATCATGGGTGTATTGAAATGATTGCAACAAAAAAAGAGCCATTTATTATCATAAAAGGGGAGAAAAATATTTAAGTACTTGGTTCAAAGAATCGAAAGAAAGTTTTTCTAATGGATTCATGATTGTTGCTGGTTTTTCTTATAATGTCAAGTTAAAAATAAAGAAAGAGGAAAAAAATGTCAAGTTTAACTCCAAATACTATCAGGAACATATTTTATCGCCATTTTTTCTAAATGAAATACCATCGCTTTACTCACAGTGCCATCGATCTGTGAGACTCCATCAGGACAAAAATAGCAGTCACATATGAAAATCCACTGTAAATTTCCTAAAAGAAATTTAACAAAATACTCGTATCATCTCATACCCTTCACTGATATCCCTACTAAATCTCCCGATGTATCACCTATGGATTTTTTTGCTTTCAGACTTTTAAAATCTGCATTATCCAAACATCGTCCCAAAACCCTTACAGCACTCTGGACAGCTGTTCAGGAGGAATGGGATAGAATACCTCTTCTGTCACTTCAAAAGGCATTATTATCCTGGAAATTGCGGTGTCGAAAGATAGTTCAGAATAAGGGATATCAAAGAGAACATTTAAAACACAAGAATTTTATGTAATTTAGATTTGTGAATACAATATACATCGTCTAAAAAATGTGTAAACAGCCTCTTTATATGTGCAACGAATTCAATAAACATTGTTTCATGTATAAACTGTGTTTGTATCAAATTCAAATAGAGTGCCCCCTTAGTAGTAATCTCTAAACTTGTTAATCTTTTACACAGTAAGGGTGTGTTTAAATTTTCTTCTACACCCACTTTTGATTATATTCCTAAATCTGAAAAAGTTAAACCTCTGGATCAGGCATATGAGCCTAAAGCAGGGTGCTTAAGCTTTTGCAGCATCTGCGCCACATGGTAAATTTTTTCAAGGCAAGAGGGCCGCATAAAAAAGTCAACTACATTCAAAAGTTTAGTTTTCTTGTGAAAAGGAAAAATACATTGTATATGTAATGTATAAAATATTATAATCTTGGTATGCAATGTGATGTGGTAATTTTGAACGAAAAAAACATAATGTGATTTTTGAAATTGGTGTTTTTTTAATATGTCTGCTATATTAACTATGAAAAATATTATTATTTGAGGAAATTATAACTTTTGCAAATAAATGTGATTTTGAATTAATTTTAATTGCATTAGGATTAGGAAAATGGTGAAACACAACATCAACATTGGAATGATTTATATTTGTTATATCATGCGTGGGCCGCAAAATATGGTGCGCCGGGTCGCAGGTTAAACACCCTTGGCCTAAAGCGAATTGTTCGCGACTCTAACTTAACTAGCATTAATGATCGAATCCCTCTCTCAAACCAATTTTCTATCCTAGGAAACTGTCGTAATCCGGAGGAAAGAAATTCCCGCTGCTAATGATGAATTTCCTGTTAGGTGGGAAACCAAACCTGAGCCATGTTTTTTTAAATGGCGGAAGGGTACAAAGATACCCTCAAAAAAATGTACAACCTAGTCAAAACTCAATATCCCAAATCAATTTCATGAAACTTTGTCAAAATCTTATCTGAAAACATTACTGCATTTTGGATTAATATCGGACCTTTCAAAACTAATTAATTAACTTACGCATTGAATTTTTATGGAAAAAAAAATCCCAAAACCGAAGGGCCACTTAAAATCCTTTTTAAGGAATCCTTACCGACACTTTGGCTGTGGAAGTCGAAGGCGAATTAATTATTTTAGGCTTTAGCGTCGCCATTGCCGGCAATTATACTCCCAATTTTAACGTCACTGTAATCACTGGTAACCAGTTTGGTACCAATCAAACTTCCAATACTCTTTCATACAGCTAAGCTCTTAAAAATAATTTAAATCTCTCATCTAGCAAACCTATTCAAAATTTACAACACAACAATGTTTAATCTTTGGGAAACCTAGATGCACACTAAATAAATTTATCAAAATCCACGATGTGTTAGATGGAATTGAAAATTTTATGTTCCGACCTTAATATTTCAAATCTTACCCAGTCCATTAATTGTTCACAGGTTAATTCATTGGTTTCTGATAGTGCTTAACATTTTTCATTTGTTTTTCTGTTCCATGCCAGGCAGTTTCCTCTTACTGAAGTTCCACACTTAACAATCTGTCAGTGAATGCTGTTGTGTGGCGTCCGTTTTTGCTTCCCATGGTTCCGTCCTGGGTTCGATATCGAAAGGTGCATTTCTGTTTTCTGTACTCGAGGATGTTCAGACCTGCCAATTTAATTTATTAAATATAACTTACTTATTATTTTAAACTTAATTGCCTTATTTTATATTTCTAACATTTATTTAAACTAATTTTTTGGCCTTTTTTTCTTATTGTAAATATTATTTCTCGTATCCTGACTCAATTACAAAAAAACAATGTAATATATTCTTCAATGTACGTACTGAGGATAAAAGGTCTTATTTTGTGATCTTATTTGGTGTCTCATGACATCTACTGTCTATGTCTTTGACATTACATTAGATTAATATTTTTCTAAATATGCGTGATTTGTTTATTTTAACTAAGGTCGTAATTTAAAATTTTTTTTCTTTCATTCAAATGTGTATTATAAGAATATGTTACTGTAAAATTAATACGATGAAATTCGAGAAAAAAATTCTACAAAATCAGTTGTTTTATAATGGCATCTAACAATTAGAAATACTTAGAATATGTAAGTTTCCTGAAAAATATATTTTGAATATTTTATCTACAAACATATATATTATTTTAATATACTGTAAAAGAAATTTTAAAAAAATACAAATTTTATCACTATTTCCTCTCTTTTAAATAAAGAGTGGTGCAACAAGGACCCATTTTTAAGTACATATTTAATTTCTCCAGTAATATATAAAAATAAACAATGAAACTAATTTTCATCTGTTTTTATAAACTTCTATGGAGTTAAAAACATACACACAGAATACAATCTTTATATACAAGGAAAATTATGTGAATTTTCACATAATACAATTATACAATTTCACATAATACAATCTTTCGGTGTCGGGTCGATTACCATCCAACGGTCACCGGCCCTCAAAAGGGTACACATTACGGGATTCACCGTCGGAGATTCGTAAGTCACCCGGCAACGGTACAGATCATTTCCCCCGAGCCTATCGTTCTACCGGCACCTCCAGCACCGGTCCGTCAAGTTGCCGTCAGTCTTGTGTTTGTTGTGTATATATATATATAGTTCGCTAAATAGTTCCACATTGTTCTGAAGCACTTTCAGCCTCTTGATGAGATGTTACTTTATGCATTGTCCTCTTCAAGAGAGCAAGAGAATTCTTCTTGATTGGGTTATGTATAGAGAGAATGCCCTCATCAAGCACATTCTTGACGTCCTGATACTGCCGTTTGCCTATGCCCGCCAAGGTGCGTAAGGTTACAACCATCGACTCACTTTCGCAGTTGCGACTGTGAAGACTTACTAGATTAGGGAAATCATCCAAAAAGGGATTGCCCATTTCATTGATGGTTTTACATAGACTAACAATCTGTTGTTGAAAGTTCTCCTGTGATCAAAGTCCCCGCTCATGATGTTCGAAATTCTTGGGATTATCTGTGTCATCATTATCCAGAATGCATTCTTCTTCAAACTGTTTGATCATTCTGGCAATCTCAGGCCCTGAAAGCATCCATCGTCGGAAAGCAACAGGGTTTACTGTGATGCCAACACCACCCCCCGAACCTTTCTTTATCTTGTTCTCTTGTTCGTGAGCCTGGTCGAATGGTATTGCAGAAAATGTGTTGAATGTTTTTGAAATCCCAGTTAGAACAGAGCTCAAACTGATTCTTAATAGCGTCAGGCAATGACGCTATTAAGAATATCCTTTATGTGGACAGACATCCATCTGGAGTAGTTTACATGATCCAAGGCAAAGAATAGTGGTGTAAGTTCCTCTAAGACCGCAGCATAAAGACTAAAGTTCTTTTCCCTGTGAGCTCTAAGGAAAATTAGTATAAGGGTTTCATACTCCATGATCAAGTCTCAATACATGAAAGTTGGACTTATTTTCTGCATGCCATTTCTCCAATCTATCTCAGACTCTTCATCTTTGGGGCACTTAGAGAGTACGAAAGCTTCATACTGGAGATTGTGCGGGGTCATTAGAGTGATTTGATGAGCATGCCTAGTTCGAGTTAAGTGTACTGCCTTTAAGTAAGATTCAGCCTTGCCAAAGGATGCCACTTCTGCATTTGCAAGGGCGGTGGTCCAGCCAGGTCCTTCCAAGACATCTCCCAATGTATTCCAGAGGGCCATGTCAATGTGCAGTCCACCTAGAATAACCACTTGAAGTCCCTCACCATGAGTGCTCGGCCATTTCTACTGTACAAACTTAGGGCAAACAGAGGTTGATCAAATTAATGACTGGTACTGGTCCTGGATTAAGGAATTGAATAGTTTGTCTAATGACATCCATGCCTTGTTTAATCAATGTGTTGTGATGGTCAACTTCTGGAACACAACATCACAAATCTAATTTTTTATGGTTTTTGCAGTAATGGTGTCTCGAAAAGAAAGATTCACATGTTATATTTGGTCGTAGTCGACCATTTTGGATTTTAGTGCTGTACATGAAAATTTTTAGAAATTCCAGAGGGATCCTAGGCTAACTTTTATTAGTATACTCTAAGGTACCTTCATACCAAATTTGGTGCTTTTATCCGCCAGGTAATGGTAATCTTAAAATACAGCTTTAAGCTACCGGACTAATTGCAACAGCATACCACGCATAATTTTTGCTCATTTAACCCAACTTTTTGTCAGGTATTAAACACAACATTCATCAAAAAATAGATTTTTTAAGTAGAATGTTGCTAGCACTGCATAATACCAAGTTTTATGTAGCAAGGTAATATTTACAAAAAATGCATTAAAATATATTACTAGGAAAGAAGCAGATTCCTCAAAAAGTGTAAGGTGCATACTTTTGAATATACAGATTTCAATAAATAAAACTTCAATTTTTTTAATGATTCATATATAAAAAGACAGAAATAGATTTTTGAGAGTTTGAACACATTTTTAAAATGTGTAAATTCCATAAGAATTCAACAAATATAACAAAGAATGTTAAATTGTGACCAGATCTATTATCTATTTTCTTTCTGAAGGTCTTTAAAAAGACAATTAAGGCGATGATTTCTTTCTACACGATTCACACTCTGAGGACCACATATTCAAGAGATTTCTTTTTTGTATCTTATGAATTAATGCGTTTATACTGAAGCCATTAATTTAAAAACATTGAAAGTTACTTTAAGTAAATCTTTGGAATCCCATTCTCCAAGGAAATCAACATATATTTCACTTTGTTTAAAAATACCATGAACGTAGATAGAAACTTTCACATTAGAATAATCTTAAGATTAGCGGGAATTCTTAATTGAAAGCATTTTCAATGATTTAGAGAAATGTTTTTCGGGTAAACTTTCTTTGAAATGTCTGAAAGATCTACCTTTTTCAAAAGAAAGCGATCTTAGAAAATGAGTTTCTATAACCAACTATAAATGTTCATTTCAATTTTTGAAATAACTTACATAAACTTTAATATTTTAATCGTGAAGAAATAAAATTTTATTTCTTTAAACATTTAATATTAGTTTCTCAAAAGAAATGTGAACTTTTGGAATGAAATTAGTTTTAACATGATTAATACTTTTCTTTCTAGATTTAAAAGATAACAGCGTAAATAATTTTACTTTCTCAATAGCTTTCTTCTGAGATTGGTCAATGCAGTATAGAGTAAATTTGTACATTATCCCCCAGAGAAAGAAAAGGAAAGGAAACTCAAATGAATTGAATTATTTGCAATGACGCTATATTTAATTGTACCATGTGTTCAGGTTCCTTTTTTCAACATTCAATTTATTTAATGTTCTCTAATACGGTTAAAATATATAAGAAATTTTTGTTTTTCATTCTTTTCTCAATATTATTGTAATGAGCTGTAACAAGTTGCCTTCCAATAGTTATTTCCAAATTTATTGTGTTTAAAGAGGTTCAGTATCCTTGAAAATTTCAATAAAACTTTTCTTTTATATGTTTAGTATTATATATAATATGTCATCCTTAATCAAAAGGACTTTTACTAGAAAATTATAAAAACATCCGATAGTAGTGGATGATAAAAAAAAATTAGAATTCCTTAGAAAAATTTAGAAATTTACAAACCTTTCTTTTAAGTTTTCAAAATTTTCAGTGTTTATTATTATTATACTAAGAGTATTATGCAATACACTAGGGATCTAATGTTCAATAAATTAATTAATTCACCATAGATATGTCCACATGTGGGTAAAAACTCATTTCAAGACATAAGTGTCTTTATATTTTCATTTTATTTTTTTACTTTTAATGGAAAATTCATCCAAAATTCTATTAGCCGGATGATGGCCGAATGGCTAGGGCGCTGGTATTCAGTACCAGAGTCTGTGGATTCAAGTCCCACTCTTGGCATGGATGTTTTAGCCATTCTGAATAGGCTATAAGAAGTAGGTCCCGGTCGAATTAGCCCTCGTGTAGTAAAAAATGACCGTAGCGCTTCAAACCAAACCAAACCAAACCAAACAAAAATTGTATGAAATAGATCCGACTGACTTTTCCAACAATTCAAAATAGCACAATGTGAGATACTCATTCCAAGTATTTAAAATTTAAATAAAACATGTTAAAAGAATAAGCATACTCGTAAAAGGGAATTTTTATACTCGTAATTATCAGATTATCTCAAAACTTTGCGACAATATACAACACATATCAAAGAGTATTTTAAGCGAATAGTTTTAAAAAGCTTTAT
This sequence comes from Dolomedes plantarius, assembly GCA_907164885.2. NCBI lineage: Eukaryota > Metazoa > Arthropoda > Arachnida > Araneae > Dolomedidae > Dolomedes > Dolomedes plantarius. The sequence continues at coordinate 30,425,921 of OU015494.1, forward strand.
TTTAATCAATTTTTGCCAAATTAAGTAAGCCGTATTGAATTTTAAAAATTGTGTATAGGATCACACAGTTTCTTGAAATCTCCAATAAAAGACTCTAATTTAGATGTAACATTTTATAGTAGATATTAAGAAACTCTGTGATTCTGTTATACATTTACTACAAGTTTCATGTAAATAATATAAAAATGCCTTTTGTTTGCAGTATAGTAAGAGAACTGATGCTGAGGGAATACACGAGTTTATAATGTATGTATGCGTTTCAGTTTCAAAGCAGAATAAAATAGTTTTAAGGCAAAAGTTTTATTGAAGAACTTCTTTTTGGTAATTCAAAATGAAATAGTCTGGTTACAATTTTCTTTTAGTGGCATATCAATTACTGCTCCTTGATAGATTCGCTGATTTGAGAACACTGAAAGTTACTTTAAGATCCAGTTAATCTTTTCTGTGTCATTCTCCTTCGAAATGAAATTGTGCATTTCTCTTTGGATATATATACGAATATTGATAGGCTTTTAAATTGTAATAGTTGAAAATGTGGAGTAAATGGTAACAATAAATGGTTTAGAGCATTAGGGAAAATACATGAGACCTAATTTGAATAGAATTGAAAATCTTATTTTTGGAAAAATCAAAGAGGAAATGGCAAGAAAATTTGAAATTCGCATTAAAATGTTTATAATTCAGCTTAAATTTAATTTGATATGAAGCAAAAATTTAAAGTTCACATACATGTAGTATTAATAAGATTATCTTGTGCATGCGTAAAGTACATTTTCTAAACTTTTAATTTATTTTCCGGATAGCCTTAAATTTTTAAAGTATTGAGTGAATATTTCATATTTAAAACAAATAGGAATCATTAATCATGTATACAGAAGGTCGTTCGCACTTTATGGAAACGATTTTGATAGTTAAGTTTTACGTATAAATGCAGTTTTTTCGCGGCGATTTGCTACTATCTGGTAGCCATGGTTCTTGACAATAGCTCTAGCTCAAAATTTCCTTGAATGTAAACTTTTTCTTAATACAGTCATGACAATTTTACCCCATTCCTCTTGGGCTGTTTTCCAAAGTCCGTTCAGTGTTCTTGGATGCCGATTTCCTAAGGCTTACACTGGAGAAGTGTCTGGTGATTTTACAGGTATTTCATTAAATGGGATACACTTTATTCCTGTTTCTGATTCTTTCTTTGCAAAATAAGGGGCAGTTGATTTAGACATGTGACTAGAGGCTTTGTCAATATGAAGCTCAACTTTATCAAAATTCATTCCATATATGACGGGAATTTCTTCTTCAAAAATTGGTTCTAAAATATTCTGCTGATAGTAAAGTGAATTAATTTTGGCTGTACTTGATAATTTTTTCATTTTTAATTTACCGTTGTAACAAAATACTACAACTATCATGAGCCCCTTTGGGAACTTTTCTGTACACTGACGAGGCCATTTCGTACGGTTATTCCCGTCAGTTGAGCAATATAAAATAGATTTTTTTTATTACAGTCACTTTAATACATCCATGTTCATCGAGTGTTACCACAAATTTCCCTTTTTCAGAAGCTAAGTGTTTTTCATATAATTTTCTTCAATTTTTTTTTCAGCAATATGCTTTGGCAAAAGCAGATGAACTTTAGGTTTAAATATCTTTTATAACTTCAAATGTTAATGAATGATTTTACATACAGTGTCAGAAGACATTCCTAGTTTCGATTCAATGGATTTTTGAGTCGGCGGATATTCTTTTAGGATCAGAGACTTCACTTTCTTGATATTTACCTGCGTTCGAACAGTTTTAGGATGTGGTTTCGCGGTCATGTTTTCATTTTTACTTTCAGTTAGATGTGTTATCCTTTCAAATTTAATATATTATGAATACCTTTTTGAAACGCCATAACCGTGATTTTTGCAACGCTTTATAATTTGTTGATACGAATATTTCCCCTCGGAAAGCGCAGTTACGTAACCTTCGAACCATCTATCAATTTCATGAGCCATTTTCAAAATAAATATTTTACTTTACATTCCAATAAAAGCAAAACAGTAGCAGACAATTATTCCAACGTTGTCAAATTTTTATCTCAAAATGCGAATGCCAAAAATAAATTACAAAATCGTTTCCATCAAGTGCCAACAACCTTCTGTATATTGTAAATATATAGATGATATGCTTTGTTTTTAAATGAAGGAAAATCCAATGTCCGAAATCAAAGATTTAAAATAGACATGAGTCTATGAGGTTTGATTGAAAAATTTAGAAACTGTTTGGTGTTGCGATGCGCAGAACACCAATTCGGAATGCACTTGTCTTGAGATCTATTCCCGTAGCCACGCCGCCAATTGCTTTTAAGATATAGGAAAAATGGAATAAAATGTGTAAAAGTGTTGATGGGGGTGTCTTATCTGAGATGACCTAAAGGTAATATTTATTTTTGTAATAAGTTTATTTGTTTTTATATTTTAGGTTGCTGCTAAGTAATCAATGCACATTTTTATGCACTCATAGAGGCACGGATCGCCAAATATCCTTTCTCAAAGGTATCTTGAAATGTTCTTCAAAATTCCTTTTAAATTACAATTTGGTATGTTTACATACATATAAAATACTTTTCCCTGGATAAATGAAACGATATTTATATCTACACTGATATGTTTGTGTTTATAATACAAAAGTGTACAAGGTCATTGATTCCAATAACATATATTAATAAAAAACAAATAACCAAATTTCTATAATAGTCTTTAGATATAATAATTTATGACTCTGTCATTTGGTATCATATGATAGAGCAGGGAATTCTTTAAAATTTTAAATTTAATACAAGTTGCTAAATTGGATTTTCATTGAATATTGTGAAAACTTAAGTAATCTGTTTGTAAATAAAAAATGTTTCGCTTTTATCGTAGAAGATAAGATGAGAAAGTAAATGAAGATCTCTTCCGATGTCAATAAAAAAGATAAATGTTTTCAGGCATTCAATATTGGAGGGAATCATTAATCATCAATATAATTTCATAGACGGAAATTATTATTTCTTTATTTTACATAAAAACCGCTGTTATGAAACACATGTTTTATGTTATTTTAACATTCCTATTGATTTTTAGAATTTGATGCAACATTCTGAATCGCAATATTGACAAGAAAATATATTTTTTACACTGTTAGATTTACTTTTCTTATTCGTGGAATTAATTTAAAGGGTGAAAAGAATTTGTAGATTTTCTTTAAGCAATAAATTATCGGTAAAAATTTTTTTAGTTTGATGTACAGTAGGTAGGATATAGAGGAGGATAAATATATTAACTTCATGTTTTCATCATAGACATTTTAAACTTAGTTTGAAACCAGTGAGTACGTTTTAATTGTTTGTTTAAGACAGGGTTTGAAGTATCCGAATACATGGAAATATGCACTAATTTAAATTTGTCTATCTGATTCGATAGATGCATTTTCGTGGAGCTGATTCTTTTTAAATAAAAGTGGGGTTTATTTACTTTACTTGGGTAAGAGTACGGAAAATCTTTAAAATTTAGTAAAGCCAATGATAATAAATAGAGACACCCAGATTATTAATATCCACAAAAAAACTAAAATCGGGAAAAAATTCTGAACTAATAGTTTTTTATCAGTTCAAGAAGCATTAGGTTTAATTTTGTCTCACAACTGGGAAGATAATCAAACTCTTTATTATAAATAGTGGAAAACATTTATATAAAAGAGTTTGATGATCTTCCCATTTGTGAATTGCCCATTAGAGACAATCACACCAAAAGTTCCTCTGCTTGGTAAAAAACGTTATAAATTAGCACGAAACTACTAGTTGCCACTCCTAATTTTTATTGTGGATATTTAAAAGCTGTGTTCATGTCACGTGTTTCCCTTAAGTTTCATGTTAGCCTTTTTTCATGTTTTCTTATAAGCTGATTGTTCTTATAAGTTATAACTATTCGTGGAAATGTTTTTTTCCTCAGAGGTTAGTTGGTGATCACAAAAACTTGAAGTTAGGTGAAAAGTTATTTAGAAACTTTGGACGGCATTATTTGATCTTCTACGGATAAAAAGTTATTTTTCTGACAATCTTGCATGAAAATACGTCATCTTTATTTTTCAGTTAGAGAAAAATCCCCCAATATATCATGATTTAGGAATTTCAACTTAATGAAAATTATATAAGTTTATTAAACTATGGGTAGTTCATAAATAATTATATTTGAGTTAAATAGAAAAAATCTTCTAAAGCAGTTTATAAATTTTTGGGGGGAACAGTTTGTGCGGTTAATTATCCAGCAACCTATAAACAACTATACACTGATTGTTCCTTGACAATAATAAACCCGTTAGAGAATATTCAAAATTTTAGGAACATCAATAATTCATTATCAAGAAAACTCTACCACGACATATCAAACATCTGGAAGCCTGAAAGAATCTTACTGATCAAGTAAAATATCAAAGTTAATTCAGGACTAAATAAAAGCTAAATTATTTAAATGGATTTAGAAAAATTATTTAAAAAATTCTTAGACAGATTTCGTGTAAAACATAGGAAAACTCAATTATAAAAACTATTTATTAATTTTCCCTACATAAGACCATTCAAGGTAGAAAGGAAGAATGTTTATCTGTAGCTAACTGATATGTTCTGAAAAGTTTTTTAATCCCCGAGGAGATGTTTTGAACTAAATATGCAATTATTATTTTTTACGGATATGTTTCAAAGAATTATATTTAATTTTAAAATAGGTTTTTTTAATATAATAAATCTAATTCATGAGTGTATTCGGGCTGCGCCATAATTTAAAAATGGTTCAAGGATAGATGAGGGAACAGATAAAAGATTTTATCTGCTAACATTGTGTTATTTGTTTTTAAAAAAATTAAATATATAGTGTGTTCAAAGATAATAAAATGTGCTTTTCTTGAGAACTTTGTGTTCCCGACCTCCCTAACTTTCTATTATCTATAGGCTGTTATATGCTATAAGTGTTTCCTATAATTCAGTTGGTAGTTTTCGGACAACTTTAATAATCATTCAATTTATACACTTACTGGGGTTCCGGTACCAAAATATTTCATGATAGGAATGTGAACATTTCCATTACTTAGTCGTCAAGCTTTAGCATTTATCCCATTAAGATGCCTAGCATACTAGGATAAAAATACCATGCTTTTCTGTGTCAAATACATTTAGACTTTGAGGGCCCCGGTTGCCCAAATTGGTCGGCAGATCTGTATTGTCCGTCTGGTGCCCAGGCCTATACTATTCATTGACCGAACAAGGGAAATAAACCCTCGGCTGAGTTTGCAGGTATTGCTACGCAGCGCTGGGCTTCAGTTTGACAAGGGCTAATATGCGGAAGCAGAGGTAGCCGTAATCATTTCGAATTAGACTGTTATGGTTATGCTATTCAACATCAAGTTATATCGGCTATCTAATGAGGTAAAAACTGTCTAAATTTTGGCCTATGAGGGAATTTCGATCGAAAAATATATTAATATATGATCTCTTTTCATCAGATCCATATATGACGATTCTGCTTACTGCACTTTGCATTTCCAAATGGAACATGAAATTAAGTAATTTCTTTTGCTTTCTCTCTTTAAAAAACACTATACACAAATACAGAATATTCTAGAATGTTTAAGTTTATATTCGTTAGATATCTCCTCCTCCTTTTGACTATTTTCTAAAAGAGAAATATCAGCTTATGGTAAATTTGAAACTGAATTGAAATTCTAAACTTAACTGATATAATATCTACAAAAAATAACATCACGTAAAAGAAACAGCAAACAAAATCTTTTACCTTGTGTTCTAGAATTCCATACTATGCTTCATTTCAATAACCAAAGATTGAACGTATATATCTCAGTCTCTTTATTATTTACCCAGGCTATCTAACATAACAAGCATGTTTGATAAAAATAAGCAATATACCCCCCCCCCCGTCCATAATCAATGTGGTTCCTGTCTAGTGCATGGGCATCTATATATATAAAACGCGTAGTTATGCGGCACAAAAATCGGCGATATTTCTACACTCCGAATGGCAACGGCTGCAACTACCAGATGTAAACATTAGTGGCAGTCCGCAATTTGCAACCGCGTGTCGACATGGATTTACGCACTGAAATCAGGAATATTCGAAAGCAAGCTGCACGATCAAGGGAAAATTGGAAACAGTCTCAAGAAAGAAAGCGAAGAAGAAATAATTCATTAAGAGAGGCGTGAAAGAGAGAGCATAAATGATCGCGAGGTTAGGCTTAACAGTCGCCAGCATAGCAACCAAAAGCCAGTAATAGTTAATTTTCTACACTTTTTTCAGCACTTTCTGAATTTTTACTCCATTTTAAAAGTAAAGAAATTTTATCAACAATTTATTAACTGATATAATTAAGTGTAGATATCTGAATTGTGAACAATAGTACATACACAGAGTGATGTAATCCACGCTATATTTTAATACTTGCCGAATTTTTACTTCATTTTTCAAGTGAAAAATTTTTCCCCACAATTTGTTATTTGATGTAATGGTAAAGTGTAGATATCTTGATTTTGAAAAATAGTAAATACAGAGAGGAGTGTAATTTATAAAATCATTGGTGTAGGGTTTCTCAGTCTTACGTAATGGAAATTCATATTTTTTAATCACGATGTTTTAGAATCGACCCTATAGAAAATACCCCCAAACAACGTATATTTATGATGGCAGTTAAAAGTAACATTCCTTACATATGTTACTTTCAGTTGAGTTGTTTTGCAAAAAAAATATAAAACTAAAAGTGACCATGCTGGTCGCGCAGCGGCTAGTTTAATAAAAATATGAGATAGTGACACTATACCTTAATATCTACATTTTTGAATTTGTCTTAAAGTTCACCAACTTTTTGGACAACAGATATTTCATGAATTCCCATGAAAAATTGTTACATGACCTCTTTTTGAAAATTACGAAAGCTTGTTTTATATCATACTAATTTTTTAAAAAATTCCCTTTTAAATATTATGGTGAACAAAAAATCTCTTATTTTATACTTATGCAAATATTTGAAGGTAGTGCAAAGAGAACAACAACAGTAGCATAAAGTTTTCCTGCTAACGACGTATGTACGGTTTCAAATCGCTAAATTTAAAATTACGAGGTGAAGATGAATAAAGGTATTACATATTTTAGCAGTTAAAAACGTTCTTCAAAGATGCATAGTGATATTTCAATAAATTTTGAAGCTATATGTTTTGCTATCAAATATGCCATATTGTTTCTTGAATTTGTAGTTTATGAAGTACCTGGAATCAATCACTTTGACTGGCTATATCTTTTCCCAGAAGAGAGAATCCTGAACCAAATTTCCTTTCTCCTGTCTGGAGCTACCTTCAGTATTATAGTTAAGGTTTACAAGTTTAATTTTTTTCATCTCAACTTTTTGTCTTACTTTACTGAAGTTAAAACCCTTTCGTAAAGAAGTAATTTTCTAATAAATGTATAAAGATTTCTAAAACATTGAGGAATTTTTACTTTACGATTGTATTAGATTTTATCTGTTCACTCATATTTACTATAAGGAAAGAAGTCAGTAATTCTTGGACTAAAAAATACATACAGAAATCTCTAAATTTACCTTCTTTCTGTGTATGCAATATGTACTTAGGGTGTTTCACAGAGGTTTTATACTGAAATGACATTTAATACACTAAAAATTTACTTGTACCGATTATCAAGTTTTTATCATTATATAAGATGAGACATGGTTTTTTTATGAGAATATAATGCAATTTAACATATATCTATTTGTATAAATTCAAGTTACTAACAGACAAGGAAAAATCAGTGTATCAGGACAAACCTTTTAATTTCCCTACACCTGTTTTGCACTGTCAAAAAACTTTTCCATCAAAATGCTCGACATCCGCGTCTATTTGTTCTTACTCTCAATTTTTTCTTGTACATTTTCCCACGTTGGATTATTGTGCATAGTCATGTAGACTTAGGCCCTTTTCAGACGAGGCACATAGTTGATCAAACTGATTTCCAGGCGGCTGTCAAGGAGTGTAGCCACCATAGAAAATGTATGCGAATCGTCGGAACCTTTTCACACGGAGTGAATTCAGTGCCCAGACATTTTGACATCTGGCACTTGTGCCGCTGGCGCTCTCATCCCGATGAGTAGACTCAACACAAAAGACATTACTGAAGGTACGCTCTTCACACCAGCCGCCTAGCTGCATGAGCTCAATTCAGTATGGAAAGCGTTTCAATTGCAAGTTTGAATGTGGAACAATTCATCGAAGAAATTCGTATTAGTCCCGCGATATGGGACATGAGGTGTGATGAATATAGCGATAAAATTAAAAGGGGTGAATCTTAGAGGGAATTGGCACGCAAATTTTATTCCGACTTCAAAAAAATTTATTTTTGAATTTGTGGCTTAAAAAATAGAGCAGATTCTGCAGATTACAAATATATATAATTTATGTACTTTTTGACACTCTAACATCAATTATTAGCAACTTAAAAATGTAAACATACATTTAAATCCCATATAATGGGAAAGTATTTTTTGCGTTTTTCTCAAAATGTGATTTTTTTCATGTAATGGTACACTTTCTGCAAAATCTGTTGCAAGTACATCTCTGTAATTTTAAACGTCAATAGAATAAGTGCTCTTGTATCAATATAACCTATATTTTTATTTTTAAACCTTAAGATATTTTTGTAAATGGTGAAAATGTATGACAAAAATATGCAGATTTCTGATAAGTGAAATTTATAAGTTTTTAAAATAGTGTAGCAAAGATTTAAATGGGTTAACTATATAAAATAAACTGTGTTTAATCATCACACAAGATTTCAAGGTAAGATTTTCGCTAAACTTTTGAAAAAGTGTTACAAAGTGAATACCTCAAAAATTTCAGGGGGAAAAGTATGTTTGTTTATATTGTTATTTTAAATTTACCTTTCAATCCAAAAAGAAATTTTTTTATCTTAAAATATTCATAAAGGTCTTACTAAATTAACGTAAAAAATCATAATGATACATGCATATTTGTATAAGATATGGGCTTTAAAAGAATAGCCCAAATTTCCAACTTCTTAGTTGTCGCAGACGTCCCAGTCCCCTTGCAAACATCGATATAAATAAATACAGATGCCAGATCAATAAAGTAGTCGGTACCATTCAAATTTAAAAGTTCATTTGTTCTTTTGTTAATGGTGGTTATAAACTCCAAAATTAAAACCAAATTTTTAACTTTTTAGAATTTTTTTAAAAATTTATTTAGAAGCCGCATTATCATCAAAAAAATGAACAGAAATATTTATTTGGTCATTTCAACGAAATATATTCTTCATCATTGGTTGTTTATTTGATGTTTCTATGGTGACATACGTCACTCTCTTTACATTACTTATCAAACAGCATTACATCGATTAGTAGAGGTTATGACTGTTACACTTAAAAATATATGTGGGAGCACCAAATTGCGCGAATTTACCCATTATTTAATTAAATTTATCTAGATTCGCAAATGTGAACATCGCCTTATGCCTACAATTTGAATAGTTTTCATATGAGGGAGGATTTTGCAATAACCCTTTCAGGTGTACAATTTAATTATTATAAACTTTTTTTAAAAGTATGAATGAGGTATAATGGTCCTACAAATAAAAGAAATGCGATTTAAAAAATTAGCAGAGCAAATATAAAAATAATACATTTTGTATTTTTGTAAGTAAAAACCTGAGTGCCATGTTATGATGCTTTCTTAATTCTGTATTCCCCTACATCATTATAAATCAAAGACCAATATTGTGTTATAAAATTGGTGTAAAAGAAAGGTATTGGTAAAATAAAGGTATAATATTTAAGTTAAAGTTTTTGAAATTTAAAAATGTAAGGAGGGAAATCACCTTAAAAAAACCTTAAAAAAACTCAATTTTTTATTATGATTTAATTATGAAGAATGGAATAAAAGGAATCTTATGAAAAAAATAAAGTCGATATTACAACCGATTTTATGGCCAAATGTATAAAGCTAATAGTAAAGTAATTTATAGAAAATTTAAACTTTAAATGGCTTTTTCTAAAAACTGTTATTTTGAAACTTGTGCGCACTATTTCTTCAAAACTAATGGTCCCAAATTGCTAAAATTTTGTATACATGTATATCTTGTATGTTTATACAAATTCTATCTAAATTTAGTTAAGTACATATCACTAATTTTTTACAGCAATTATTTTTTCTTTGATATGTTTTGTAGATTACAATACATTTGCCTGAAAAATATTTTTATGGGAAATATTGTAATTATTTTAGGTGTAGATTAAAGCATGGCCTATGGATAGAATATATACACATAATTTAATGTAGTAAACTGTCTTCTTCCACCTCATTTTTCAGTCGCGTTTTCGCTTTCGTCTAGCTGCTGACGAAGCGTTGCCACAACCCCAGAAGAGAAGGTTTCGCCTTGAATTGGGCGCCGCGCCTCGTGTGAAAAGAACCTCACATGGCAGTCAACTACATGAAAATAAACAAGTCAAATCAGTTGAATCAAGAAATGTGCCTCGTCTGAAAGAGGCCTTAACCTCCTCTCCCTCAATAGAAACAATATATAAACAACAGAAGTTCATATGCATTATTTGACACAATCAGCATATTAAATAGAAAATTAAAGTACCACAACTTGTGAATATTTTGACAAGATGAAAAAGACGTAAAAAAATTGCCTATGATTGTGATAAAGATATTCTAGTTGAACTTCAAAGGCATGAAATAAAAAAAATGATTGTAAGAAATTAGTTGATTGTAGTTATCCCAGCTGTGGACTACTTTAAACTAATTTTTTCTGTGAGGACGATCCTGCTAATGGTATTGAAGAGTCTTATGAGTGATTTTAGAAAAAAAATCTATTTTAAAAAAATCTATTGAAAAAACCCCAAAGGTATAATAGAAAATATTCCGGATCATGTGCATCTTTATTCTAAAAATTATACTTCAGATACAGATCGTTAACATTTTTCCATAATTAGTCTATTTCCATCAATGGAAAATTTATGTTTTAGCCATTCATTTTGATTACTTTTTTTATAAAATTTTCAGTCTTTAAGTTCCAATACGTAATGTGCTCTGAAAGCATTTATGCTGAAAGGAGAATGTATATCTGCGCAATAAAAGATCTTTCAATAAATTAGTTTATACCTCTGGGAAATCATATGACGTACCGATGTTTCAAGCAACAGCAGCTAAAATAATATTGTCTCCTCTAGTGTTCAGTGAGTCTAAAATCCTTTGAAATGAAAATTGAAAAATACCTAGACATATCCAGTTATCAATCTTAGGAAATGAAGTTCTTACACTGAAAAACTCTATTTTGATACAGGGAAACGCAATTTAATGATGTCTGCATTCTGTAAGATGCTTATGTTTCACAATATAAAACAATGAATTTGTCGCCTTGAAACAGAGTGTATAAAAATGCAGAATTCTGTTAAAGAGAAAGAAATTTGGAATACCTAAGATAGTGATGAAAAGATGTTAGTAATTGTCTCTCAATATCTGTTGATTAATGTTTATTACTTTATGTTTGAATTAATAGAGAAAACTTATAACTTGGCATAAAAATGTGCTCAAGATGTAAAACTATTGACAATGAAATCAATTTACATTTTCATGTACTGACTCCAAGTCAAGAAATTAAAAAAAAAGAAAACTGTAATAAAAGAAAGAAGCATTATAAAAAACGATGCTCAGTATTAAACATTAAAATAAAGTAAAAGAAAATATTAAAAAATGTATCAAAAAGCAAATAGAATATAGAAAATGCAACAAATTGTAAATAAAAATAGAAAAGACATATGTAAAATAAATCTGAGAAAGAAGGTATAACTGACGAAGAAATTAAATTAGTAAACTCAGAAAAATAATTTCAAAACCTAAAGATCAATGACATTGCAGGACATACTCTAATCATAATGTGGTTTCAAAATTTAATCGCAATACACCGCCTTACTGAATATCAGTATTTACATTGTTTATTTTAATATTACCTATTATTTGCATGCTCCCGCAAATATAGAAATATGTACACGTATTTCTATAAACGAGAGAACATAGATCATTTCCTAAATATCTGTTTGATGAAGATAAATAGAATTTTAAAAAAAGCTATGAAATTACATACGAATGGGTAATGTCACGGTCTATCGTTGTTTGCACCAGTAGATCCAGGACAATAAAAATGTTTGCCATGAAGTTTCTTTAAAGGTTAAAACAGGAAAGTGAAGGCAAATATTTTAGTTCGGCTGCAACACGTTACGTTAAAGTGGCCATGCTATAGAGCTCAGATCAATATCGCCAAAAGATTCTGTTAGTGTTTGCCATCGGAATACTATGTGTCGTTTCAAGTCGATGTGACATGTGTTTTTTCCGGACTAGCAGACTAGTTGATTCGGAGGTTCTGAATTGAACTGACACTCTTGAGATGCCAACAGTGACTTTTTGCCTCAGGAAGATCTGTTTAGAGAGGCTCTTAATCAAGCAATTCTGGTAAGTGTTCCACTACGAACATCCCACATGTTGAAGAGTTTTGAGTTAATTCTAGCATTATTTTGTAAATCCGCTGCTGTTGTGATTGGTCAATTTGATTGTTCCCTCTTGTACTAAATTTGAATCACTTTTCTTCCATTCAAGATTTGAATTTTTAATCCGACTTAATGTACATAAGACAACTTGAATTGTCTCCGATTACAAACGATTTTGAGTCACTCTAAGGCACCAACCTGGCTCTGAAAACGCTTGGATTTGATCAACAACGGAACTTCAGTAACTGTTTTATAGAAATAATTATAAGAATTATTGAGTTACACAAAAGTTCCTCTTCAACTTATGAGTTATATGCCGAGGGATATTTTTTAAAAAATAAAGTTGTAGACTCAGTATTAACTAAATTTATTTTGATTTATTTGTTACACGTACACTTTCATATATTTTAATAGTCTTGCATACTCACAGTCAGCAATAGTAATAAAATTTAAGTTTCCACAACCACTATTTTATCTATAGAAATAGAATTTGATATTTAAAATTCTTTCCTAAAAGGGGTGTAAAATGGGTTTTACACGAGAAAGTTTCAGTAATATCATTAATATTTACCTTTTACAATTTATTTTGCCTCCAACTTGTGATAAAATTGTAGAGATGTATGCAGAAAGGAAATTCCAGAATATAAAAATAGTGATAAACTTTAAGCGAATACTTGCTAAACTGTATGTGTTAACTGATAAATTATTAATTGATTATTATATGTTTATGAGTTCAAAATAGTGGTATAAATTAATCTGATTAGAAAATTATTTCAAATGTGATAACACCAATAAAAATAAAAGAGGTTTGATATTTCGTTACTGAAATCTCTATTACTGCATATGAATTTCAGGGAGAAAATAAAACGAATGCTAAAAAAATCTATCTATCTTTAAAGCTTTTTTGCTAGAGCATGATTCAAAAGTTACAGAGAAAGCATTTCCCTTCAATTTATTATATTGGCTTTTAAAGATAAGCATTCACTTTTTAAGTAAAACTCAATTTGAACAAATGTTTCTCTATTGAGCTAAAGGCAGCTACTATAATGGTACAAAATGAGTTAATGTACAACACACCGTGCTGAGACTTGATCGATGAGCTGTTCTGAAGAACAGCGCTTTTGGTGAAAAAACATAATCACTGCAATATGACTGAAACCTGATGGGTACCAATGTAGAAAACGGTTCTTCGTGAATCGATTATATATATCTCCGTCTGAAACCATTTGCCTTAAAAGAGTTTGGCAGTTTCATACTGAGAGTGCCTTTCTCGAAAAATATAATATTTATAGATTAGAGACGATAGCTTTGTGCTTTTAATCAAGGAAATGCTTTTAGAACCGTTGTATATATATTATCAGAAAATAATTGAAAATAAATGATATCAGCTTTTACTGGATATTCTTTTGTATCATTTTATGTTTATTGCACATTAATTGGTGATAGCAAATACAAGTTCTTTAAACGGAACTTTATATAATATTAAATAACAATGTTAGGACATATAATAAATGCTTTTTATTATTTTCCGTGTAACTATCTTACAGTAAGTTTAATGTTCAAGGTACATTACTTGGTTATCCGGTGTTGAATTTATCGGCTTTAAGCAGAAATAATGTTAAATAAATAATAAAATACTGAAAAATATCTTTTTTAGATTTTTCATTTATTAGGATGTAAATAATTTGAATTTTTAAAGTTTTTCCCTCAGTTTTCAGGTCATATGTAGGTTCTGCTAATTAAGTGAAATTAAAAAATAAGTTTATTAGTACTAAATTTATTAAAATATAAATTCTGAACAAAATACAGTGAATTATTAAAAAAAAAGGAAAAATATTGTTAATGTTAATTTTAAATACTGTTGGAGACGCAGAGACAAAAATAGCTTAATAAAATAAAGCGCTTAGAACACTATTTTAGACGACCTCTCATATTTATTAAAGAAATTTTCGAGTTGCTGTAGTAAGTCGTTGTTTCCGTGTTTAGTAACAGTACAGAAGAAAAAATCCCTAAATTCAATCAAAAGCCTGGATAACAGTAGCAGACAGATCAGGTGCCTGTGGGCTAAGTTAAATTATATATATATATATATATATATATATATATATATATATATATATAAATATAAAGGAGATAGAAAGACAGTAAAATCCTTTAAAGAGAGTAATCGTTTTTCTTCATATCCGAATTTTTCTTGAGGCATAGGAGTTTTTCTCCAAGAAAATGCGAATTATAACTTCTTATACATTTTTTAACATGCTACATAATGTAAAACGATAGAAGAGAGATAGAATGACAGAAATATCTTTTAAAGTGAGTAATTGCTTTTCTTTATATCCGAGTTTTTGTTGAGACATAGGAGTTTTTCTTCAACAAAATGCGAATTAAAACTTATACATTTTTTAACATGCTACATAATGTAAAATGAGTACTATTAATGAAAGAGCTGAATAGAAATATAATAGTGCTGAACATCGAGATAGTTTATCGGATGAAAATAGATGGCGAACTACGAAAAACATTGTAGACTTTAAAGAAAATTTCCCTTTTTGAAGACTTCCAATAATTGTAATTGTGTATGCATCATATCTTACCTTCAATGTTCCATCTTACAGAGAAAGAAAATATGACATGCCACGTATGTTGCTTGTCGTAAACGCTCAATGAGGCCTGTCAAATGCCAGTTACAAGCAGTGAGAGTCTTATATAATCGATTCTGTTTATTTGTTTCTAGGAAGGATATTAATTATAAAAGCTGGTAGATTAAGATTGTCTGGAGGGAAAAAAGGCAAAACTAAAATGGTTCCCTTTTAATATATTTGAATACTATTTTTTAATGGAAAATAATTGTGATTAATTCATAATTATAATTTTTATTCATTAAAATAAGTCATACCAAAGTTCAAAATTAGAAATTAATACTTATCTGACTCAAGTAAAAGAACATCAAAATATAAGCTATCTCGAAGATATATGTGCCATATTAAATAAGATATTTATCAGTGAAACTACCAAATCATTTTCGGGATTTGAAAAATAGTTTACTTGATATTTTCTGCGAAGCTCTTATAATAGTTGTCTTACAATTTCCCCCCGGGGTAGACAGAAAAATTAGAGCCTTTGCTGAGACACGAGAATAAGGAAGACTAATTGTAAGAATTTTAACTTGAAACATCTTTCGTCAGAAGTAGCTGGAGAACTTTTATCCGTACTATCATTTTTGTGGAATATTATAGTAAAATCCTTTTTATATAACTGTGTTTCATCAGGAATAGTTGAATTATTTCGCCTCCTAAAGCATCTCTAACAAAAATCAGAAGTATCTCTTATGAGGTATCAAATGTCACCAAAAAGTTGCCATACTTTGAAGTTCTGCAGTTTTTTGGCACACATTCAACCCCCTTTTCCCATCATTAGTTACTTGTTAAATCATGCAATCCTTCCTACTTGTTTGCTGCACCATTTTTTGGGCATCTTGAATTAATCAATCACTTACATTCTACCAGGCCGCCCCAATTGCGCTATTTATAATTAGGGTTGAAGTTTCAGATTTTTTTTTCGCTTGCAAAATTTCTTAAATTTTCTTGTGTGGGCCTTTGTGAGTCTCCAATATCATATGACATCACTCTTTGCCTTTTTTTTTCATTGGTAAGAAATTTTATGAATTTGCTTTATTACACCGCTAGTACATCCGTACAAACATGCCAGTCACGATGTCTCCACTGAATACACAAATCTCTAAACTAGGCACTCAAATAATTTTCAATTGAGTTATACATCACTTGAATACCTAAGAGCTGTAATAAATAACATATTATATATACACTGCTCAAAACAATTAGGGGAGCACATGGTTTTAACAAAATTACGCAAATACTTACACCGATAAGTAACATAAAATAAATCAACCATAATTTAAAGTCTAGCAGGAAACAGAAGAAGAAAACTTCATATGCAAATCAAAGTTCATGACGTCAAATACGAGAAAAAGAACATAAGGGCGGAAATCGGGATGTTGCAGAAACGTCTGTTTCACTGCCTTAACTGTGAAACACGATTGCTCAGTTATTCTTTTTGAGAAAAAGTGACTTGAAAATGTCTCAACAACGTGATTTACCGGAATCCATGCCATGGCGTATTATAGGCAGATTTGAATCCGGGCAAACACAACGTAGCGTCAAGGACGCTGTTGGAGTCGCGAGAAGTGTCGTTGCAAGGCTGTGGAATCGATTCCAAGAAACAGGGAATGTTAGACGTCGACAGGGCAAGGTCAGCCACGCGCCACTACAGCAACTAGTGACCGGTATATACTGTTAACAGCTCGTCGAAACAGAATAGACAATGCTACGCAGCTGCAAAGACAGTTGCTCTTGGCAACAGGACGAAGGGTGTCCAGCCAAACAGTACGTAATAGGCGTCATCAGGGAGGTCTTTATGCACGTAGGCCAATGTTCTGCATTCCGTTGATCTCACGGCACCGTGCGGCCCGAAGAAGATGGGATGCTGCACATCGAGATTGGGAGCAACATGATTGGAGCCAAGTGCTGTTTGCAGACGAGTCCCGATTCATTCTGGAGTGTGACACCCGACCTGTTTTAGTATGGAGGGAAAGGGACACTCGAAATAACCCCACATTCGTTCGTGAAAGGTCACAATACAGACGAGCTGGTTTTATGGTATGATGTGGAATCAGCATAGGTGGACGTACGGACCTACATATCATTCGGAATGGTACTTTGACGGCCCGAAGGTATGCAGACCTCATACTGAGACCTCATGTCATACCTTACGCTGCAACCATTGGAGATTCCTTTGTTTTCCAGCATGATAATGCCAGACCGCATACAGCTCGTCTTGTGGAGAACATGCTTGAAGCTGAAACAATAAAGCGTATGGAATGTCCAGCGTGCTCTCCTGACCTGAATCCAATCGAGCATGTTTGGGACATGCTCGGACGACGCATTGCTGTGAGACTAAGACCTCCTTTTACTCTCCGAGACTTGGAGATTGCACTTATTGAGGAGTGGAACAGTTTTCTTAACTTCTTTGCTTGCTCCCCTAATTTTTTTGATCAGTGTATATTGATTATAATATGTTGGACTCAGGGTAGCGAAATATAGAAGGTATACAGAATCCAATCTACTGAAATAATAACACGTTTATTAGAGTCTTGATTAGATTATTTTTACACTATGTACAAAAGTTCTGAAACAGTCTCTAGACATAGAGGAAACTGACCTTAACAGTAGCCCGAAATTTCTAACAAGAAGTCAGCAACAAAATACAGTTCGCCCAAATGTTCCAAGGTTGCAATAACGCTTTCGCGGGATGCGGATGTAATAGACCGTGCTGGTCTCAAAAGATGCGAGGTGATCTCTTAACTATCGGAACTCTCCCGGTTCCTAAAAATTAACAAGTCCGAGAACTTAGAAGTGTCGGCACAAAGCCTCTAGAGAGTTCTGCTCTGAAGATGAAGTACCTCCGGGATGGAGTGTAGCTATCGGCCGGTTTAAGACCTCTGAGAAATGGTCTTCTCTGGATGAGATTTGATCCAAGACTGAATCTCTTGATTTTTTGCTCTCCGCTTCTCTCGAAATTTGCGCTCCCAGCCCCGTGGTGGGACTTAGTCGGTTGGTAGGACGACTGACGTCAGGGTTCTCTCCCCTGATTGGTTTCGTCGACGGAGACACGATGGTGGCTTTTTCGAACAGCTGATTGCGACGACCATTAGTTAACGTTCGCCACGCGTGTTGGCTGGGCGTGACTCCTTTCTTTTTTTAACGACTTGTCGTAGACTAGATGGCGTCGGGTCTTAGAAATTGCCTTGGTTCACCTGCGAGGGGCGTTATTCTTTTGTATGGAGAGACGATTTATTGAGAGGTGCTTAATGAAACCTCCCAATATATATATATATATATATACACATTACCTTTAAGATGTTAGTTTTAAATACAACTTTAATCACTAATTTTAAATAAATTCTTTTAATATTGTAATTTTGTAGATAAGTACTACGCTGCAACCCGAATTTTGTTTCTAAAGTAAAAGTGTTACATGAAGTCTCTTGATTTGTAATATTAGGAAGGGCCCATTTGAAAATAACATAAATGTCTAAAATATATGGGTAAGTTAATGTTTAAAACTTTTATTTTCTATTTAAGCATTCTCTACATAATTTTACATGGATAGGGATTTCCACTTCTATAGTTTTCCATTTGAGGTTAAAAGCATCTCATGAATTCTCAAAAAGATTTAATTGATTTTGATTATTCGAGGGAGTATAAAAGAGATTTGCAGTAAAAGATCTTGATTACATTAGTTCAAAACAATAAGCGTTCCCAATTTGAATGAGCTATTATTAGCAGTTCTAATTTTCCCTAAAATGTCTGCCTAAAGATGTATTTAAAGTACTAAATTACATTTATTTTAAAATTCAACCACTTTGTTTTCAAAGTCACTTTCCAATCATCAAGTGTAATTACCCAAGTTATTTTGTGCAAACTTTTGCTCAATGTTTAAGGTAGTTCATGGTTAAAAGGTTATTTCTAGGCATACTTATAAGGGAGCAGTAATGCCCGTGCGACCGAACTATTGAAGAAATTAAGATGGTAAGAAGAAGTACTTGTGCCTCGCTGTGGAGAGATTTGACTCCAAAAATCCTACCAATAGCATGAAGAATACTAGTGAATAATTGTTTTAACCAACGGAATCAGCAAGAACGTCAGACAAGATAGTCCAGTGCCACACTTCAAAATGTAGTTCAAAAATGCATAGAACTGGAGTGAGAATTTCTTGGTTGAAGTTATATAGGCTTTGGGCATAATCTCCAGTTAGAAACCCTGTATATTAATACCCTGTAATTTAAGTCTATTAATTTCATATTTTGTCCGAAGTTAGGTATACACTCATGAATGAAAATGAATTTGATGCTTGCTACTTTGGTTTAATTTATTGTAACAGAACCATTAGATATTTTGAACTAATTTAGGTAAGAAAAAGAATTGATTTCAGTAAATAAAGCGACTCTTTTTAATAGTAAGTTATTCATTCGAGGAGGGAGGTCAAAATAAAATCTTATTATTTTCATTAACATTACAAGATGTTGCTTTTGTTTCGTAATAAACCTTATTCTTCGTATTCTAGCATCCTGAAAATATTATACTGGTATTTAAACTATAGTGAAATTCTTGTAAGAGTTTATATCAAAATAGTAGAGATGAATTGTTTATGTTTATGACATCATTAGCGGTACATAAAGAATTTCTGTCTTTCATATCTGTATTTATCTTTTCTTTTCACAATTCAGGAAATATCAGTTCTTGTCCTTACATTATCAATTCTTCATAAAACTATTATTTAAGAAAATGTTTCAGATGAAAAAGCACATTTCAGTTTTATGCATATGGTCACATAGACGTTAGAAAAACGTGTTCATCTATTTCAACTTTTTCATTTACTTTAACTAGGTTATGAATGGGACAGTTTACAGAGGCAGAAGAAAATAAAGGAAAAATGAGATATATTATATTAGTGATAAATAGAGGACGTATGTGAGATTTTGGATAAAAAAGTGTAGATTAATTACTCAAATTTAAAACATATGCTAAATTAAAGCAGCATCCTAAATATAACATCATAAACCTCAAATGAATTTATAAATTAATATATTCAACACTTTCTCTTCTCATTGGGTTTTGTTATATATATATATATATATATATATATATATATATATATATATATATATATATATATATATATATGTGTGTGTGTGTGTGCAAGTAAAAAAAACCACTCCATGTGTAAGAGAGTTGTCTATAGAGACATGCTAAATCCGTCTAATGGTAAATTTGGGAGCACACCAAATAGGTCAAAAGTTCAGTCAACAGGCACAATAACACACGTGATGATTTGACTGAGGGAATGTGCTTTAAAATATTTTATCTTGTATTTTTATTAAACCAACTATTAGTTTTTGTCAATAAAGACAAACTGCTATTCGCGTGTTCATTTTTAGCGATGATAGCTTAAAATAGTGTGAAAAAAATCTAAATTATCATTCATAGTTTTGAAATAATAATTGTTAGAATGATATAATTTCAATACAACCATTAAAATGTCTACTTTTGATTATGTTTAAATTTTTGTTTTTGCTATGCCTGTAAGAAGACACAAGTAATGCCGTCAGAACCTGCCAAAACATTTAATACATTTCTAGTGAAACCTTCTTTGCAAAACCCCAAACTTGATTGGATGATAAATGAGAAAGATATTTTCAAATTAAACCAAGTTATCTTTATCAATTATCATATGAATATCAAGGGTTTCGCAAAAGGTAAATTAAATTCATATTAAAAAGTAGCATAGTTTTTTGCCTTGCCTTTAACTTTTTTATATTGATGAACTCCAAACCACGTTCTCAATTTCAGTTAACTTATACGAAATTTGGAAATACAAACGAAGGCAACTTGGTTTTGAATGGACTAAAACACTTTAAAGCTATGTATTACATATTTATAGGCACTTATGTCATCTGCACATGAGTTATAGTCCACTTTATTATAACGAAAGAGGGATTTAAGGGAATATATTTTGTACTCAGTGACAAATAACTTTCAAAATGCATGATTTGCTTGCATCACTTTAACAGGTCACATGGTTGAATCACAGTATTAATGTGAGGAGACTTGGATTCTTTCACGGTACACCAAGGAAGGCTGTTTGAGTTTAAATCAATCGTAATAAAGAGAGATTATATTCTGTAAGGCAAATGTATGACAAATATCCATATTGAAATGGTAATCTCGTATCTTTGAAAAGCTAAACTAAAAGACAAAGAAGCATATGAAGATCAACATTAGCTGTCCTTATCTTCAATAGGAAGTGTAGTGGAGGGGGGTTATGTGAATAAGACAAAAGAAGATATATTCTAAAGCCTTCGAAGTTTTTTTTTTTGTAGTAACCTCCCCCCACCCCTCATTTAGAAGTTAGGGCCGAGTTTGATACCTAGTTCGTGCAGATAATCGTTACAACTCTTTAACTTTAACAATTATATTACTCTATGTGTTGATTATAAGCAGTTCTCAAACTTTCAACTGATGATTACGGTAATATAATTTAAACAAATATACCAGAATTTCTAAGCTGAATAAATTATTTCAGCAAATCAACCTAAGTTATGCGGTAATATTCC
The DNA here is from genome assembly GCA_907164885.2 of Dolomedes plantarius. Classification (NCBI taxonomy): domain Eukaryota; kingdom Metazoa; phylum Arthropoda; class Arachnida; order Araneae; family Dolomedidae; genus Dolomedes; species Dolomedes plantarius. The sequence continues at coordinate 30,447,693 of OU015494.1, forward strand.
AAAGGGATATTTTGAACATATTTATGAATAAACGCTTGAAAATTTACAGATTTAAATATAATTTTTCATAAGATTTTCAAGGTAGTTATTTTTGATTAGAAAGTATACGACTTTCTCATGCGACTCTCATTCTATCTCCGTACTATTATCATTGAAAAATTAATGCTGTTATCACACAAAATGCTCCTGAAACATTAAAAATCTTAGTGGTATTTCTACGATGTTATTTATTGATAAGAAAATAAAAACAAACATGCAACAGTAACTGAGGAATTAATGGGCAAAATAATAAGGTTTGAGTTTTTCGCTAATTCAGATATAAGAGAGGTAAATTATGTGTTATGAAACTGACTGCCTTTTAATGCGTTCAAAATCATTGTTTACAGAATAGGCATTGTATATTTTTTCTCTATATAATTGAGTAGAAAATGGAATATTTTTAATATTTCGAACATGATACGTGGAAAATTTCTTAAAGAAATGGATAACAATTAAGCATTTTAATCATGTATTATAATAATAGGAACTTAGTATTATTACGATTGATAATTTTTTAAATACATTTAAAATATTTAAAATATTTCGATTCTACTTACAAGTATTCATACATATAAATTTAATGTCCTATATGGCAATGGGTTTATTTACTCTTAAACCACGTTATAAAACGCTTATGAACGAAAAAATAACTTTAATATATCCATAAGAAGAGGGAGAGAAATGATGTTTTTGCGTTTTTAAAGTGATGAAATATGTAGTATTAGAGTGTTTTGACGAAACAAATTTGCAATTCATGAAGTGAACTTACAAAACTCGATGTAATGCGTCTGTTGCCAGTCTCT